>JAOBRG010331307.1:0-15361 GCA_027574985.1 Umimayanthus nakama
ACAGCCAGTAAAAAATTTGTTAGACAACTACCCAAAGAGCACGTTGCAACTTGACCCTGGATAAAGTAAATTAACTCATAGTTTTTATTATGTACCTCTATTTTGAAATATATTTAGTATTATTGATGATTTCAGGAATATATTATTCAACACTGAAATACTATCTCTACAGTACACTGCATTGCAAAGAATTTTCAGTGCTAAATGAATACTTATGATTCTTTTACCACAAACCAAGTGTGTTCGCCTTGTGGATCTCGTTTCCTTTAATGTAATGTTTCGGCAGCATTTCACTTATGTTAGTAACTTCTAGTTTATTATATAAACTTTACTGATTGTACAAATTATGTGTTGCTGGATTCTTGATACTTGTTTTCAGGCAGTCACTGCAAACTACTTTGAAGACTTTGTAGTCAATCAACCATTTTCACATTGCTTGCTAACAACCAAGTAAATGTCAATAGAGTGGTTAGGACTGCAATATTGGACACCCTACATTATTATTAGACAATTTTGTTTTCTTTAGAATGCAGAGTCATTGTTCCAGCATCCTCGAAAGAAACTAACCAATAAGCAGAGGAAGAAGTATGAGCGAATTGTTGCAACAAAAAAGAAAAAGGCCAAGAGAGTTGAGATCCTGCAGGCCCTATCTGAGTGTGCCGTGAGTCATGATGAACTTGCCCTCATGAGCTCCGCTTCCAGGCTAGGTCAGTCTGACATGAAGAGAAAGCTGTCTGAGCTGGGGGCAGGGGCAGAACCCAGTGGAGCTGTGGGGGAGATGGTGTCAAGTGTTTGTAAGGGGAGAAAGAGAGCCAAGAGAATCAAACAACTGAAGAAGAGCACAAAGGTCAGTCACCATGACTAGCCAGCATAAGCAAGCTTAGAGCAACACTCTTTGTGCACAGTGTTGGATCCTCAATTCTGTTTGGAAGTAAGCTTTCAATAAGTATTTAATATAATTTTATACATGTGTTGCAAAACTCAGATGCCTCTGGAAATTCTGATATATGTTCCCTATTAATTCAAGTAACTAAGCACATTTGATACATATTTCTTTTTTTTTGCTTTTAAGATGGTCACATATTTGAGAGATGCACTTACTTGAGGGAAAGTGCTTATTGAATTTTCATCATTTTAGCCACAAAGACAATTGAATCTTGAGCAAGTTTGTTGGTATCTTACACTACACAACAAAGTGCAACAACTATAAGATGATACTGTCCAGCAAAATACTTTTAATCAAGTACTAAGTGGAAATATATCAAATAAAAAGCTTGATTAGAGTATTTATGCAGTGCAGTCTAGAAAATACTGTCAAAAACAGTCGATACAGGCTAGTGATAACAAAACGATTCAGTCTTAATTGCAGCGGTTCTAATTAAGCTCAATTTCACAGTGATTCTAGTACTCTGAAGGGGAGTACTTATTATAGGGGTAAGCATTTATTTAGTTTATGTTGTTTAAAGGGCGCTTATTTGAGAGGGGTGTGCATTCAAGAGAGGGTGCTAAATCAAATAAATACAGTCAACCCCAGATCAAAGCTCTGACAATTGGTTTAAATGGTTCTCTTTGATGAATTATTTTTTTTGAGTTTTAACTTTAACTTGCTGTTTACGCAAGACATAATACTGCACATATTTACCAGACAGACTTGTAAGTTAATATAAAACTTAAGTTTCTTTTACTTGAAGGGTAATTGCTGGTACAATTATACATTGTGTAACATGTCTTGCTTTCAATAATCCTGGCACAGCCTGCACCAATGCCAAAAACAGAACAGAATTCACTTGAGGAGGAGGAGGAAGATGAAGAATCTGATGATTCTGAAGAAGGTAACAAATGTTTGCGATACTCATAGATGTATCAAATAGTTACAGGACTGTACACAAAATATTCTTCTTTCTTTGAACATCCAAACTTAAGGCTTGCATCTCGATTTTATTTTAGCGAGAACTCATCTGTTGAGTAAGTGGACAAGTAAAATCACTTAATAGTAGTTGAACTCGTGCGTGGTTAATTACCGTTATCACTTCCATGTGCAACCCCACAAAAGTAAATGAGTGAATGAATAAACGAATGAGTGAATGAATGAGAAAATTCTTTATTGATCTATTGTAAAAGTCTTCCATAACAAAGCTATTATTTTCGAAGATGTGTCTGCTGCCATGGTCAGTTACTCACTAAACATATTGACTGATACAAAGAGATATTTTTCCTGTGTTCTTTATTGGAATAGGACAATATTAAATTGACGTCTGAGGTCCTCAAAATGTATTTGTATTTTTGGAAGACATAAGAAAACGTTTCTCTCAGATAGTTTGGAGAAAGACAATTTAGCGCCTTGTGCACCGTTATAATGACCCTTCTAAGCCTAGATTGAGCTTCTGTTCTGTAGTCAGAGCTGGTTTAATTCATTTACGTTGTATTGTACTTGTATTTATAGATGGTGATGATAGTGGAAAGGATGATGATTCGAATGAGTTGACTGAAACTGTCGCAGAAAGGAGTGGCTCTGTAAAGGAAAATAGAAAGTTATCTAAACACGTGGAAGAAATCATTGATGCTAAAAAACCAGACTCCTCTGATGCTGCTATCGTTTCTCGTAGTGTTCCTGTGAGTAGGGAAAAGATCGAAGAGGGTTCCAGTGCTCCTGCAGTTGAAACAAAGCAGAGGCAACCTGCTGTGTTTATGGAGGTGATGAGAGATCCAGAAATCCAAGCTGCTCGATTACAGCTGCCGATCCTAGCTGAAGAACAAGTTGTAATGGAGGCTATTAAAGAAAATGAAGTTGTGATCATATGCGGTGAAACAGGAAGTGGGAAGACCACTCAAGTGCCACAGTTCCTGTATGAAGGTGGCTACACAAAGAGTGGAATGATAGGCATCACTGAACCACGCCGAGTGGCTGCAGTCAGTATGTCTCGCAGAGTTGCTCACGAAATGGCGATGACGTCAGATTCCATTTCTTATCAGATTCGTTATGAAGGAAACACAACCGAGAACACAGTCGTCAAATTTATGACCGATGGGGTGCTGCTAAAAGAAGTTGAAACCGACTTTCTTCTTACAAAGTATTCAGTGATTGTAATTGACGAAGCACACGAGCGAAGTGTCTATACTGATATTCTAATTGGTTTACTTTCAAGGATTGTTCCTCTCCGCAATAAGCAAGGGAAGCCTTTAAAACTTATCATTATGTCGGCCACATTAAGAATCGAAGACTTCACGTCGAATACAAGACTGTTCCCAATTGTTCCACCAGTCACTAAAGTTGATTCTCGTCAATACCCGGTGACAGTGCACTTCAACAGAAGAACTCCAGATGATTATTTTCTTGAAGCTTTTCGTAAGGTTTGCAAGATTCACCGCACCCTACCAGCAGGGGGAATCCTTGTCTTCCTCACGGGCCAGGGAGAAGTGAATGGTCTTTGTCGCAAACTGAGAAGGACTTTCCCACTGAAGAAGAAGAGAGTCGATGACTGTAATGATGATGCTGAAGATGGCCCTAACCTGAGCAAGTTTCCCGTGGCTCCTCTGGTCGAAGATCGTGATGCTGAGGATGAAGAACTTGGCGAAGAAGACCTTGGTGAAGATGGGTTTGATGATGAAGACAGTGCATTTGATGCTGCAGTTGATAAAAATTTGCCAATGTACGTTCTTCCATTGTATTCACTTTTGTCAACACAGCAACAGTCCAAAGTTTTCAAGCAGCCACCAAATGAAGCTCGATTTTGTGTTGTGGCTACCAATGTTGCTGAGACATCGCTGACCATCCCAAACATTAAGTACGTAGTGGACGCAGGGATGGTGAAGCGACGGTTTTATGATAAGCTAACGGGTGTATCCTCCTTCAGGATCACGTGGACTTCTAAGGCCTCGGCCAATCAAAGAGCTGGAAGGGCAGGCCGTGTTGAGGCAGGTCACTGCTACAGGCTCTATTCCTCTGCAGTGTTTAATAACAACTTCGAAGAGTATTCTTCACCTGAGATTCAACGGCGTCCTGTGGATGACTTAGTTCTTCAAATGAAGGACATGAACATCGACAATGTGATAAACTTTCCTTTCCCCTCCCCCCCAGATTCCAAAGCCTTACAAGCAGCCGAGTCATTACTTCTGGATCTTGGAGCGTTTGAGAAAAAGAAGACTGTCAGGGGAGCTATAGTCTCATCGGTAACCTCACTGGGTCGTGCAATGGCCAGATTCCCGATTGCACCTCGATATGCTAAAATGCTGTGTGTTGCCAACCAGGAAGACTGTCTGGAGTTTGCCATTGCTGTGGTCTCAGCGCTGACAGTACGTGAGTTATTTGTGGATAATGTCAGTGCTGTGGAAGATTCAGGTGATAAAGAGGAGTTGAAAAAGGAGAGGCAGAAGATTACGCAGCTGAGGCGAACGTGGGCAGGACAAGGAGAAGCTCGGAAACTCGGAGATCTAATGGTGCTACTACGGGCGGTGAGAACATTCTTGAGATTACACGAATCTAGCTGTTAACGATGTCACTACTAATATTCACAGTTTTATGTGGGAAGCAGGTTTTTCATCAAGTTAGGAGAAATTACCGTGAAATGCTACGCTAGAACCCAGTAAATAAATAGAATACCCTGGTAACTACAGTTGTTGGTGGTTAGGATGATGGTGATGATGATGATGATGATGGAGATGATGATGATGAGTTTAAATAAGTTCTAAAGAGGTTTGGGGGATGGTCTGATGAAATACGATAGTAGGATAGGCACAACGACAAATACATGTCATTGTGAGGCCTTTTTGTTTGTTTGAACTGGGGATTTAATGAAAACAGCATCGCACCTGAAATATTCCATTAATTGTTCTTGAAATAAGTCTGTAAATAAGTTGAAACTTTCTTGAATTTTCAATAAGTACTTTTCCATTTAGTTGCACTTTATCAAGTTCACCAATTCTATTCTTACCTAAGTTTGGGTTCAGTGCATTGTAAATATCTAGGAACATCAACTGGATAATTTATTGTGTGTTTGTATTTGCTTAGCGTTCTTCGAACTTTACTCAGACAGAATACTATCTTTCTTATGTAGCAAAGTTGCAAAAAAATCCTTGTTGTCTCGCCACAGGTTGGGGCGAGCGAGTTTGCCGGATGTTCAGAGAAGTTCTGCCGAGAGAACGGTCTGCGCCACAAAGCCATGCTGGAGATAAGGAAACTGAGGGCTCAGTTGACGAACGCTGTGAACGTGATCAGCTCTGAAGCCAGGGCGGTTGTTAACCCCAAGATGAAGCCGCCGAACGAAAGCCAGTGCAAGGTCATCCGACAGGTTTGCTTGTCAGGTTTGGGTGACCACGTGGCGAGACGAATTCCTGCGGAGGAGCTGAAAGATGCCAAATTGAGGAATGGGTACCAGTGTGCAGCGCTGGACGAGCTGGTATTTATTCACCCGACCTCGGCCCTGTTCAGCGTGCTGCCAGAGTTTGTTGTGTACCAGGAGATCATGGAAACCACCAAGCTGTTTATGAAAGGTGAGCCTGTGACATTGGTACGCCAAACCGAGTACTTTTCTGCTTGTACTTGTTATCGAGTAACAGACAATTGCACGGTTATCGTTGCTAATTTGGTGTGGGAGCATTCGCGGCAAAAGTTACAGCAAATGTTTGCGAATTTTCCGTCGTTTAACCCATAAAACTCTGCGATTGAGCGGTCTAGACAAAAATATGATATGTTTAAACAAATGTTGATATAGAAAATATGTAATCAGTTCAGAAAGAATAGGATATGGCTACTTGCTTATTGAGTTTTTCAATTTGAATAATCATTACGAATGGTACAGCTTTCATTTCTTATATTCCTCTTGTGTTGAAGATGTATTTTCTATATGAATACTTTTGTAAATACAAATGATGTCAAAATCGGATGCAAAATACCAGTGGAGTAGTAACGGTTGACCGCTGGGCAACTCCCCACACATTTGCTGTAAATTTAGTAACGCGACTGCCCCAACTCCCCCCCCCCCGCCCCGCCCCCAAGCCAAACCAAGATGGCGATGGAAACCGTGCAGTGGTGTATATTAGAAAAGTTAATGGAAGGAATACGCCACTTTTGCAGTCTTGCACAGAACATGAATAGAATCTCGGCACGCGGGTAAGTTCGTAAGTCCACGCCGTTTGTAAAGACAATATGTTTAGTGAGGGTAACGCATTCTTCGTGAAGTAATATTTTTTGAGGCCCTCACAACAACACTTAGATTTCCCTGTTCTTTTCCTGTAGTTTGAGCTCTTTTAAGTCCTCTGAGATCTAATTTCAGATACTTGGACCAAGGGCTTAACGTCCCTGTCGAAGGGCAGAGTGGCGAAAGTAGGATCCAAATAATTGTAAACAAGGCAGAGAGTGGGTACAAAAGGTAAAATATACCACAGAGCTCAGAAGTAAAGTAAAACGGGAAAATCCCAACCAGCAAACCCCTTGTTCTGCTCTGCGCTTGGTTGTGGAACTTGCTCGTTGCTGCATTTTCCGACTATACGATTCTAAATATAAACGTTGCAATGGTCTTTCTGCATCGCAATACCTCCTTTAGAACGACCCTCAAACTCTACCACCTTGTTTTTACAGCCAATTTTTGAGACGAACACAATCTTATTCCTATTTCATCTAAAACTGCCCCTAATCCGACGAAGTATGTGATGTTTTTTGCATCTTTCTTACTTCGTTTTGAATTTATCAAGACGAATAGTTCGTCTCACGCGGAGAGTTTGCTTGCTTAGTGAGTCTGACGAACTAAAGTTCAATTCGTACGATACGTTTTCTGTATTCATTTTCCTTGAGGAAGAACGTGTCTCCTGCTTGAGACTCGAGACTTGAGACACTGCTTGAGACAGGCCAGGAGACATGCTCTACAGTCAATTTTCGTGCTTCCCGAAGGTATTCACTGCATTACGTTTATTATTATCCACTAACCGGACTTTCTCGGTTTTAAGTTGAAATCAGAAGGGGCTTAGTGTTGATTTTGAAAGATAAACATTTTAAAGGAATTCAAAGCCATCTAACCAACTCAGTCGTTACTTAATCTTGAAACTTTGGTTTGCGTGGCATGTCGACGTTTTTTTATCTGTCACGTCGGGTTTTTCAGTGGAACACTATGCACTGAAACAGTTTCCAGTATAAACTTTGGTTTTTCGTTTCTCTTATTCATGTCATTTTTGTCTTCTCTGTTTTTTTCCCTTGACAAAAAAAATTGCAGGTCTTGTCTGCAGGCCAATGGACTGAACACGCAAGCGGGAGTTATGTTCATCCAATACTTAAAAAATCATGTTGAAATGTTACTGTTGTTGTCGATTAGGTTCGTATTAACTCGTCTCTAGATTATTTTCGTGACCAGCTTTTTCTCACAAATACATAACCGCTTTTTTCCACAGGAGTCACAGCTGTCGAACCATCCTGGCTTCCGGTCCTCGTTCCAAATCGATGCAGTTTTTCAGAACCACTGGAGCAGCCACAGCCTCGTTATGATAACGAGGCCGGTGTGGTCAAGTGTCACATGACCTGCACGTTTGGCCCTAAAGCTTGGCAAGTTCCCGCGCAGGAGCTGGATTACCCAACGTGCCTTGACAAGTACAAGTGGTTTGCACGATTTCTGTTGGAAGGGGAGGTAGCGCCAGGCCTCGCACGGCTCGTCCCGTTCCTGCTGAGCTCACCTAGTACAATGTTAAAGACCTGGGCGAAACTTCAGCCGCGGACGGAGGCACTGCTGAGTGAGCTGGTTGGCGCCAGTGCAGATAGCAAGAGCGCACTTGAAGCGGCTTGGAAAAAGGACGAAAGGTTTCTTTTAGCTGCATACAAACAGTGGATACCGCAAAGCAAGCACACGGAACTGGCAAACATGTGGCCTCCTTTGAAGTAGAGTAACTGTTTAAAAGAACGGTTAGTTTTTGCTACATAACTTTTCAGTTTTGCTTGTCCGTTGTCGCTGTCTTTCAGCATGCTCAAATATATCTTGACATTTCCCCCGCTTTTTGCTAAGAACTTCCAACCAAAGTTTTGCCAGGTTTTCAGGTCACTTTTATTGACTGCAATTCCTTACAAAAGAACCAAAATAATCTTTAAATTATAAGGCGACTTCAATACCTTTTTTCGATCCGGTAATCTCCAAGTAGTGTTCAATAAAAAGGGGACCAATCTTCCTTGGGCCATGTGCAGATGAAAATCTTTAGTGCAAACCTCCTTGCGATTGTGTAGATAGTTTGGCAATTGGCGTTGAAAAAATTCTACATGTTTTTTTGACAAGTTGAAGTTGTTCAATAAAACCAACTAAAAGGGTCACGTGTACATCGTTCACAGTTAAGTTTACAAGCAAATTGCTTTTGTCATGTGACTTGACAAGCAAATTGCTTTTGTCATTTTGACAAGTTGAAGTTGTTCAATAAAATCAACTAAAAGGGTCACGTTTACATCATTCACAGTGAAGTTTGCAAGCAAATTGCTTTTGTCATGTGACTTTATCAATGTTTGCATCGACATACCCATCCTTATTACATTTCCCCTCCTAGTTTTAGCTGTCTTGCGCACCCACAACACCTGCCAGATCATTATACCGTTTCTTTCCCGGTTGTATACGCGTATATACCCCCTTAATTAGTTCACACCTCACCAACTCTAAAATTCTACCTACACACAACAATACTCGTTCACATGATTGAGGGGCTCGGCCTTAAGTGGACTGTCATTAGTATGGGGTATACGAGCCGAAACTAATGGCAGTATTGCACCCACATAATGTATCCCACTAAAGAATTGTTGTTTAGCTTTTACACACACACACTATATTCACTATTTGGCGTTTTACCCACCTGTATACTACAACAACGACCAACACAACACACGTCAAGACTTTACGCTAAAACGTATTCTACACAAACAGTACGACATATTCTCTACCCATACCCCAACATATCGGTATAACAAAGTCTTCCATCATTTACCTGTCCCTTAAACGCTAGATCTTCATAATATCTTCATTATATCTTTTATTCACTTTTATAACACATGGCCCCCAGTTTTTTTTATGATATACATAACTTACCCGACCCCTTTTAAACCACCAGGGTTCCAATACGCACATCACATAGCCACCAAGGGCAATATGCATACGCTGTATCTGGTTATTCATTCACACAAATTTTATACCAGCCGCGTTACTTGCAACACACCACAGAAGCTACACGTTATGTATGGCCCCACTAGTACACACACATACACACATAACATTCACCATGTCCTCATATGTCATTCACACACACATTTTGTAACATACCCACATTACACTAGCCATTCCCAAACTATTAAATTTATACCACAACCATCACGCATAAGCCATTTACAAACTTAGTCCCACGCCAGCACACCGGCATACCAACTATATCAACAATAGGCCAAACATTTATGCATACACAGGCTTACTACAAAACAGATCCGAGGGATTGTGGTTGCAAATAACCAAAACAATAAACGTTTATCCACCCCCGAAATTAAACTTTGTAACTGACGTAGTCTTTACTGGTTCCCGGTCTGCCCTGCCTTTCCGGTTTCGTAACACGTTAGATCGTCAATGTTGGTCACGTTTTAATTGGTATAAATAAGCCCTAAAATTGTAAAGATATTCAGTTTTAATTCCCTGACGTAGTTTGAAGTATCAAACGAAACGCGTAGGAAAATAAACCAATTCAAGCTGTCATAGTCTTGTGCTGCTCACTGGATCTTTATAAAAAAAATTTGTTGAAGTCAGTTAATGTCTGATAAATATATAAAACACAAATAGAATGGCTGTTCTTTTTGGGGCTACATAACTTTAACTTTCATTTTTCCAATAAATTGCTTCTGTCGTGGTGACTCCATTGACTGCATCAAACCCTGGGTCTTGCAGACAAAACCACAGTAACACTTGAAGTTGTTCTGTTTAATTACAAATCAAGATTACGTGGGAGCGGATATATCGACTACCGTGAGATGACATATCTCAACTAAAGAAATGTTAAAAGTTTCTACCCAGCTCTCAGGTGCAGTCCTTCGCCATTCCAATGGGGCGCCCAGGTTTTTCAGGGGAACTTGTCGGTCATTGTTTGTTTGGATAGTCGTTGTACCCGAACAAAGACGAGAAGCGCGTTGTATTCAGGCATTACAGCAAGTAGTGAGGTGATGTTGCTGTCACGACGAACAGTTTCCGGGAAAAATTTGCGACAGTTTCCAAAAGTTTGCATTGCCTATTACAAGGATACGTCAAACCATCTCAGCTTTTAAGTATTATAACCATTATTATTACTATTATTGTTGTTATTACTTTTATTATTTTTTCATTTTAAATATTCTTGACGTAGTTGCTATCATTATAGCTATTACCATTACTTTTGTTGTAATTTCTGTTCTATTTTTTATTTCTATATACTTATTCTTATTTCTTCTTCTTGTTGTTATAATAATAAGTATTATTATTGTTATTGTTTTTATCACTTTTATTATTATTGTTGTTGTTGTTATTATTGGTAAGGATCTGTTTTAACGATTAAGTTGAAACAATTATCGCTTTTGGATTATCTTTGGAAAAGTTTAATTAAAGTTTATATTTAGTAGTATATGTGCTTAAAAGCATTCTAGATTGCACTGATACTATTTGTTCGTATACGTTGTTGTTATTGTTCTTACTATTGTTATTATTTGTATTATGTTTATTATTTATATTATTATTATTATTATTATTAATGTCATCATTATGACCACAACTATTGCATGGGAAATTTTTACCGTTTCGTTAACTCAGCAGAAGTGTTAATCACTTTGATAACGTTTGTTCAGCTGTTTCTGTGGCCAATTACCAGCAATTGATGTTGTTGTTCAACAAAGCTGTAAAAACGAAGCAAAATGTGTAAATACTTTAAGCATTTTCGTTCTTAATATTTTCTAATCTCGGAGCAAGCGAGTCCACAAATAACTTGGTTTACTATTCAAATCAACTTGCCGACCGCAAAAACAAAATTAATATTGCAATGCACTTAAATGTATATATTTAATCAGATTATTGAAATATAACTTGATTTTTTTTTAAAAAAATCCTTTAATTTACTTTTGAACAAATTAAAATATATAGACTTATCCAATTTTAAGTGTCGGATCAACGCAAGAGTTCCCTTAGTAGGGGAGTTCCTGAAGCTTTGACCGCAACTGAAGATGATGATATTCCAAAGTGTTTGTTTAAGAGAGCAGGCAAGTCTCGAACAGTGATTTGCTGAATTCGAAAAATGTAGAAAAGTTAATTGCTCAAGTACAATATTTACCGAATACTTTTTCACCACAGTTACTCCCTTTTTTACAAACAGCCCGAAATAGCTTTTTTTCCGGAATTACCTCGCCGCTCATGAGAAAGATAACATTTAGTGACTCACTTGGCAACAAACCAGCTTCAACTTTGTTAAAGCTTAATTCGTTCTTTGCAAATAATGGATGGTCCTTGCATCCAGAAGCACTGTTACTAATTTAAAGTGGTCGGATTTCCAGCGAAATTGCTGCTCGTGCAAATTGGAGGACATAAGACAGTTTTATCGATCATATCAATCGTCAGTCATTCGGCTAAATTGCTCCTGCACTCACCAATATTTGACTAGACTCACACGTTGAGCACGAGACATTCATCCAGTCTGCTCTTCGCAAAATGTTTTATGAGACATCAACCATGATATTAAGGAAATTGTTGCCAATTTCTTGGGTTTTATTTGGAACTTCAATGTTGTCAAAAGGTTGGTAAAATACTGAATATATAGCAGTGTTGTTCTGACTAGGTGTTAATTCGTGGAAAGCGAAGGTACGTGTCCTGCAGTGAATGTTAATCAGTTCGCTCCGCGGGAATCTCAATAACTTTCGATATGGCAGTTATACTTCCAACTTTTTTCTTTACGTTATCAAAGCAAGCTGCAGTTTCGTCTAAGAAGATCCACTGAACTTGCATTTCCATATTATGTTCTAAGTAACTTAACAGCTTTCCCAAGCGTACATGACTCATAACTTTATTAGAAATTAAAGATTGACCTTTTGAACAGTTACGTCCGTGGCAAGACTAACAAAGTTTATTATATTTTAAACTTTTAATTGAATTTCCTTTACTTTATATTGACAGAAATGTACAGAACGTGCTACTTCTAGTTCAAAACAAACAAGTTTTATTGGTTCTTTTACATTTTGACCAATATTAAAGGTAGTATACAAAAGCTGTTTTAGTGCGATCATCAACACGTTCGAACGTTGAAAACTTATTTGGTTACGTCAAAGGGAGAGAGCTGAAGCGATCTTAGTCGATAGGGTCACTGTATAAACAAACTTCAAACGACAGTTAAGTTACTTTGTTATGAAGGTCGATACGGTATGATTGACGCTTGGAAACTTCAGAAAAATCCCGACTTAAGGGGCGCTATTATGAGTTGATGAAACATGCTTTATCAGCGGATTCTCCTTAGACTTTACATTTAATATAAAAATACTGTTCTCAAAGGAGAACCACCTGTTTAATACTGGTTTCCTGAGGCTGAGCGGCAATGTGAGTGCACAGCGGGTTTTAGACCATCTTCAACGAGTTGGCAGACTTTCAGCTGTGCTACTTTGACTACGGTGTTTGTGTGTAGAGGAATTAATCCTTTAGGGGTGTTTTTGTGCAAATTAACGTGGCTCGAAATGAACTGTAAAGTACTGAATACTGCTAGTTAAACTCCGAGAATTCCTTTCAGAAGATCCATAAAACCTGAAGAAGTACCGTGAGATTTTAACAATGTCGAGAACATGACAAAATAAACATTATATTGATTTTCGCACTGAAGTTTACTTTAAGTTTATTTTGGCAAGTCCAACCTAATTCGTCTTTAATTGAAAAATAATATGAGGCGTAAAACTGACAACAGTAAGAGTAGGTTGGCACTGTGAACAAAATCTTGCTTTGATTATGTCAATTAATTTTCAGTACATTTGTCATCTGACTACATACATACTGCATGCACTATTATGTCTTCATGATCACGTTAACATGCTATTTATAAAATCGTATTTATCAATAACATAGTTACAGATCCAACTATAGTTAGTGTTTGAGCTGGAAAATCAAATAAATCTGCCCTATGCGAACAGCGTTAAGTAAAGTATTACAACAATTTGGGATGATTTTAAACGTTTTGTTAATAAGTTTTGACAAATGCTACATTTCATGCCAAATAATGATATAGCACAGTCTTTCATTCAAAACCATGCTCTAACTAATAATAGCACCATTTTTTGTGATTTAATTTTCCCTCGAGAATTCATATACTTGAAGTTCAGTTCGCTTTGACTGTACAATACAAAAATTGGAAACTTGTGTAAACTTGCTAACTGTTGACCGGTAGTTGAAGATAGGCCGAATTTCCAAGACCCCCGTTGTATATCCTTTTTCGGATGACTGCAGCTTAAAACTATAAAAACCGCTTTTTTTCCCAGTCACCGGGTATTTCATTTACCCGAGGCTGCAGATCCTTTGATTCGGTGCACTTCTGCTCTCTCGTCGCCGACAATGCACGGTATGCAAGGGCTACCAAAGCGAAATTAGATCAGTCACTGTTATCAGAAAAGACCTCAATAATACTGGCACACTTTCCCACCTCTGACCTCTTAATATAACAATTATGAACTAGAAACATCGACTCGGCCATATGGCGATGTCTAAAACCACATGAAACAAACTTGCTTGTGTGTGACAGCAAACTCGTTTCATACAGGAGAGCTGTTGCTGAGTGTTATTCGATAATTATTTAAAAGCATGAGAAACTAAACCAAAGCATGCGATGGACAAGCATAGAAACGCTAATCATTTCATCTTTTATTTATTTGATTTGTTAATTGACCACAAGAGCCTGACACGCCTCGGGGGAGCGGCGCCGTAGCAGTTCATGATCGGAATCAATCTCTTATGCGGATTACCGACCTAATATATTTCCGCCATAATTCAGCCCTCGTTTGTTAAGTTCCGCAGACGAAAAAGCTCGTGCACAGACGAAAGTTCACAGATCTGTAGTTAGAGTAATGCGGGAAGAGCAAAAAGTTCAGCCTAGAAATCACTGAATTCAAAAGAACTTGTTATAACCCTATTCGTGTATGCACGGTATGACACTTCAAGAGCTTATAACTCTGGTCATGCTTAACCCCGTTTTATCAGTACGCTGATCGTTCATCACACACACACATCAAGTCAGGCACACACTCACACACACACAAAGAAAGAAAGAAAGAAAAAAAACTAATGCTACCTAGTGTGAACAAAAAGACTTTTAAGCCTGGAGTCTTAAAAGTTTCTATCGTGAAAGTCAACACAAAGGTGAAAGTGGTTCATAGAAAGGGATGGGGTAGGGACATAGTGTTGACTCAATCTTGAAAATATTCCGGGAAAGTTGCTCCCAGATCTCAACGCAAGTGCTTAAGAATCCCAGCATAATCGTGGGAGTGCATAACTGTACGTTTGTAACTGGCTTTGTTTTGTCGAAAATGCCTTCTCTGCAATGGCAGTCGGGATATACGGTCAAGTTTGGCTTACTTTTTAAAAACATTTAATAAAAAAATGCCTGAAGTCAGTGAAGAGAAATTTTAAGGGCGCTTTTGATTTCGACTTCGAAACTGAATAAACAGCTTGGAAAAGGCTGCAGCATAAAGATAGAATGCGGCTCTATCTTCGGGTAAAAAAAACTCCTGCTACGGCGTTGCTTATTCGATGGTTCCTCTCTATTATCGTTTTTTTCTCTTTTGAACAAGGATGATTTCTTAATTGTAAATCGACACTTCTGTTTAGGGTATGAATAAAGGCCACCGTCATTCTTTTATTGTCATTATTGCTTTATCATTATTGTCTTTATCACTACTATTATTACCATTATTATAAGTTTTAGTATCACATTAGTGTTACTGCTACTATGACTGTTAATGTTATCATTAATATCATTGTTTTTACTCTTACTATTACCGCTGTTAAAACTCTGATACTGACTACAATTACCATTGTTATTACCAATACCATTACATTTACTATTACTGTTGTTACTATTATTACAGTTACTGCTACCATTACTAATACCGTTACTATTGCTATCACTGTTATTGTTATTATTACTACTACTATATTTACTATTTGCATTACTCATACTATTACTGATGCTATTGCTATATTTATTACTGTTACTTCTACTACCACTACTACTACTACTACTACTACTACTACTACTTTTAGTACTTTTCTCCCTCTAACCCCCCATTCTCCCTCCAACTCCCTCCCCCGTCTCCCTCCACCCCCGTCCTTTCTCCTTCCGACCCCCCTCTCCCTCTAAACCACTCCTTTCTTCTCTA
>JAOBRG010331418.1:0-15361 GCA_027574985.1 Umimayanthus nakama
GCCGTACGGACTGAGCAAACGAGGCTAATAAGATGTTTATTATATGGCTTTGCTGATTATTCTGGTTTTGAAAAGAGTTAGCGGTCCGTACGGCTACTTACGGACGTGGAATTGACCAATCACAGCACGCGAAATCATTCAGCCATATAATAAAATGTGATAATAACGACTCAGAAACGCAATTAGTTGATTGGTATAGTGTTTTCTTTCAATCAGATACAGACGAGTGCACGGAAGGTGTCAGCGGCTGTTCCCAGGAGTGTACTAACAGCGCAGGAGGGTACAAGTGTTACTGTAAAAGCGGATTCCGACTGTCCAACGACAACCATACTTGTGAAGGTACTTTGTAAACCATTGGTCAGATGCTTTTCCTCATTACCATATGTAGCAAGTCTCCTCGCTTGTCGAAGATTCAGCTCCTCGCAATGCAGCCTTGAAGTTGCTATGTCACGCCTGATCATAAAAAGACCCCTCTCCTGAAAACCTCTTACACATTGCATGGCCTTAACTAGCAGTTCAATAGCTAGACTTGCTCACGGATCGAAATTTGCGCTATTTATTTAACACAAACTGTCACACCCAACTGCTACTGGCCTTTTGTCGGAGCGTCTCTTGAAAACTTGCCTTCTGACGGAGCGTCTCCTCTGTGCACGCGCTCAAAACCCCACCCCACCCAGAACCATCCCCTCTTGAGCCTTGCAGTATAAGGTTCAATAAGTTAGCCAACTGCATGTACTTGCCTGTCCACCCTGCCTGTGCAGTCTGGCAACTGCAAGGGACACCGGCCAAAGCAAAACACGAGAGCTGACAAAACATGAGCGCAGTTCGTTCCAGTGGGGAAGCATGCAGTGTGTCAGCTTTTACAGTTTTTTACGAAAAATGTCTCCTCGTTTAAGGGTTCAGCTCCTGACGTGGTCCACGGTTGTAGCTTGCAAAATCGCGCCTTAGTGATCACGAAGAGACACCTTTTCCTAATTTTTTTACATACAATATGCAATGAAATTGCTCTTAAAGCTGTAGTTTGAAGAAATACGCTCATGCCAATTTTCATGATTCAGTTATTCGTCAATTTTTAAAAATTGAAGCAAGCAATTTAGTTCGCAGTTTCCGATTAACAACAAGTGTAAAACAAAAACCAAGTAGTTCTTTGTAACTATCGAAATTGCACACACTTTAAAGAATCTGAATCATTTTGTTAAACAACAGTCAGTCAGGTAAGTAGAACGGGTAGGGAAAATCCCCTCCTTTCCCAAAAAAATCAAGTTACGGCTCTGTAAGTCAAATATTACATTTTACGAATACATCTTTGTTTGATTACATTTGAAAAACTATTCTTTACGACAGACACGTTGACATTATGATTATTAAGAAAAGACAAACTAGTAAATTTAAAAGCTATTTGTTTCTGAGCGTGTGTTTCACATTTGCAACATAGGACATGGGAATGGAATAGAATGTATTTTGAGGCTTATAGAGCAACAGATAAGGGTTAGCAACGTCATTATCACATAATGGTTATTTTTGAATTACTGATATTAGCTAGTTATATAGGCAATGTCCACACAATGAACAAACAACACTTACACATGTGCAATATGTACATGGACAAACTTAACGTTACTGATCTTGCAGTAGATGGTCCGCACTCCTCAACTACCTACATGCCCTCATAATCCAAATAAATTGTTCCAGTTTCCATGTTACTTAAATTACGTGGAGATAGATTTCCAGTTTAATTTTAATGTTGAGATGCAACTAAGTAAGCTCCAGTAGTCTTGTTGGTTTTGCTCATCCTAGGGCCGCTTACATCCAAATATCTCTCTTCCAGATATTAATGAATGCAGAGAGAAGATCAGCGGCTGTCCGCAAGATTGTGAAAACACTGTCGGGGGATATGCGTGCCACTGTAGACAAGGATTTCTGCTGGCTCCGGATAATCACACGTGTCAAGGTATTATCACAGACAACCCAAATTTTATTACTTAATCATTATAAACGTATTCCCGTATTTCCTTGAAAAGACTTTTACCAGATTCCATCCCTGGCAGCTATATTTATAGTTAATCTGTACGACATTGGCTTAGCTTCTTTTGATGATTTTGTCCTCTTCCTCGAAAGTTTGCCTTTTAGTTACTCCTTCATGTTTCATTTTTCTGCTTGTTAATGTTATTTGTTTATTATGACTGATGAATTCTCCTGCAACAACCATTTCAAATCTCAAGCGTTTATCACTAGACCAGAGTCACTTGAAGCGACTAGTTTCTACATTTTTTAAATGGCTTGTGCTCCTTCCATACTTTTAAACTTTGCTACACTCGTTGATGTTAATAGCGTCACTAGAGCGCAATAAATTATTGTTGTTGTTGTTGTCGTTGTTCTAATACATAATTTAGCCCTAAATAGGACTCCGTAACTAACTCGTAGCTTCGGCTGCCTTTTATTGGTGTTATGTGACTGTCAACTTAACCGTTAGGCTTCAGCAAGCAAACGCTTGCAAACGCTACTAAAGGGAACGTTTAAAGGGGATTGCAGAGACAAAATAGAATCCTTCCTCCCTCCTCCCTCCATTCTCCTTTTCCCTTCCCGTTTGCGCCTGCATGTTGTGCACAATCGACGTTTTCTTTTTACAGTTTTATTCATTTTTTAAAACTTATTTTATTGATGGAGCTTTGTTCACTCTCGATATTTTTTCTGAGATGTACTTTTCGATTTGTCTTTCAATTTTCTTCTAGATGTTTACAACTTGAGTGTGGCCGCAAATGTTTTGCTAGTACTCCTCTGCCCCTTGGTCACTTCGTTTTACAACTGTTTCTTAAAAGCTCTTTTTGTAAAACATTACGGCCAACTTATTACTTTTATAGACAGTTAATTGAATTAACTATTGGTTTAGGTCTCAATGTTTAGACACTACTTATAAGGACGCGCCAAAGCCAGCAACGAAATTTCTACCATCATCGTTTTTTAAAGATGATTTTAAATACAGACTTACCTCTACGGCACAGTAATAAATCATGCTATTATGTACGAGTTGGACATTAACAAAGTAAACTTGAGTTGCAGATATTTGCGACCTTGGAAAACACAACTGTTCGCAAGTGTGTATTAGGTCAGACAGTAGCTGGGGGTTCAACTGTTCGTGCCAAGATGGTTTCAAGTTACGAAGAGACGGCACATCGTGCAGTGATGTTGACGAGTGTACTGAAGGGACCAGCGCATGCGTACAAGGGTGCACCAATACCGTAGGAGCTTATACGTGTTACTGCAGAGTGGGCTTCCTTCTCAAAAATAACAACCACTCATGTCAACGTACGTAATTTCTTAAAGAGTAAATAAGAAAATCAGAAAAAGTGCATTAAAACTAATGATTTTGCAAAATTGATACATACCACGTTCCTCGATAAAAAAGGCACATGATCCATATGGGAAGAGATAAAAAACAGAGAGATGGATGGCTTGAATGACTGATCCAATTTTAATTGCATTAGATAGTTTCACACCTTACAAAACTTCTTTACTTGAAAATCCGTATATAAAACAGAAGTAGATTCTGTAAACTACACTAACTGACTAAAGTTATGTACAGATTGATAAATTCTAAAAGTCAAAGTCAAGCAACAGTTTGCTTGCCTAAAAGCCAGTTTTCTTTTTAAATTAAACTTTAGATTTGGATGCTTTTATGTCAGTTGGTTATCAATTCCAAACTATTCTCCCTTTATTTGAGAAACATCCTTTGCAATATTCTGCTTTTGGCAGATGATCTAGTATACTAAATTATATTAATTTTCATTTTTCTTAGTTTAGATTTGTAGGTGTTCTCACGTGCATTTGAGGGCCCGAAGATCACCTAAGTAACTAGATTCTTTCCGAAATTATTTTTGCTTGTTTCAGACCTGGAAAAAGGTTGTTAGAAATATGACGAAAGAAACTGTCTTAAACTGAATTTATTTTAGGTTATCTATAACCAAACTATAGGAGGAGTGTTGTAAATTGCTAGAGCATAGATGATTTATGTGCACCTGAGGGTGGATAACCAAGAACGGGGCTTGTACGTCGATGCTTTTCGTTTTCACTACAAGAATCTATCAGCGGTAGTGGCAGGTGAAAAAACTGTGTTTTAGACAACATGGTTAAATAAATCATGTTTAAATGCGTAGTCTTAATTAGTCTTGATCTGAGTAATTGTTAAATGTGCTTTTTGATAATTTTAAACTAAGAAAACCACACACCTTCTTCACGGCCACTGTAAACGCAACCTTTCTTTACAGATATTTGTGAGACCGACAACCACAACTGCTCACACATCTGTTCGCCATCCAATCATTCTTGGGGCTTCAACTGCTCATGCGCTGAAGGATATGTGTTGGAAAACGATGGCACAACTTGCCAAGATGTAAACGAGTGCATTGAAAAGGCCAGCGGTTGTTCTCAAGAATGTAACAACAGTGCTGGAGGATACGAATGCTACTGTAGAGAAGGCTACCAGCTTACCTCTGACAACCACACGTGCCGAGGTACAAGCACCGAATAAACGTTAAGTTGAATGGTACCGCAAACATCCAATTGAGCCCACTAAATTGAACTTGCAATTGCTAATTAGCTTAGGATTCCTTATTGGAAGGGTCCTATATGTAGAAAGAGGATAAGCGTATATTAACTGGACGAGTTTTGCGACCTAAAGTTTGATTTTTAAGATGAATTGAGGTAGAGATGCGAACCAATAACATTATTGTTAGTGTTTGAAAGTGCTATTGTAAAGACCGGTACTAAGAAATCATACATAATTGGTAGATTACAATAAAAATATCTTAAACTAGATGTATGCAACGTTTCTTTTAACTGAAGATTTCTTTTTCATTGAATACATATCATACTTTCAGATATCGATGAGTGCAAAGAGATTATGGGTGGTTGTTCGCAAGAGTGTAATAACACGGTTGGAAGCTATGACTGTTACTGTAGAGACGGTTTCTACCTCATCAGCGACAAACATACTTGCGGGGGTAAGTACATCATTATTAATAGTTTTTTGTGGGGAGTCTAGTTCTTCAATGTTTGTTCATTGGATCATAATAATGTACATCAAAATGTTGGCGTTAAAATGATATCTTTACTGCAGATGTTAACGAATGCCAAGACAATACAAACGGTTGTTCCCAAGAGTGTAATAACACCATTGGTGGTTATAAGTGCTATTGTAAAGATGGGTACCATCTTGCTAACGATAATCACACTTGTGAAGGTAAGACAAAACAAGAAATTGTTCACATGAAAACATCATGACAGTTAAACCAATGTTTATGTTAAAAATAAACAATATTATTAGCCTAATTATTATTGTCATGCATGTTTAGTTGTTCCATAGCTAAATTTTTAGAGGTGCGCACTTTTTTGTAGCTATTCTAACATTGAAGAATGGTGAGCATGTTTTCAAAAGCTATAGCAATGCAGTTGCAAATGACGAGTATCACTGTAAAGTTTTTTTTTATCTTACCAATGGCAATTGCACTTGTAACTATAAGGATTATAGTTTACTTGTAACCATTTTTTCGGAAAACTAGTTGCTACATTTTTGCATTACAAGCCAGACAAGGATGAGGAACATTGCTCTCTATGATTCAATGACTGGGTTCCGCGTCAATTATTTGCTTGATGTTTCAGGTTATTTTTTCTATTGTTAGTTGTTGAATCAAACGCCTTTAAAAGTTCTAACAAATACCGGCACATATTTTTTTTTCTTTTAATACAGGACGATATTTGGTCAATCAGATAAATTAGTAAAAGCTTGGGTGAATGTTGCGATCGTAATCCGTACTGATGTTCAAAAAGAATATTGTGCTTTCTTACGAAATAGATTATTCTATTTTATACTGCTTTTTCAAAAAACTTTGAGAACGCTGGTAGTTTTGATATTGGTTTATAATTTCCGAAATTATTTGGCTTGTCTTTCTTGTAAATTAGGATTATCCGACCTGTTTTAATACCTCGTGGGGTACAGTTCCTGTACAAAAAGATCGATTGATAATGTGAGACATAAGATTAGCCGGGAGATCGATGTAGCGTTTGAGTTTCAATTTTAATTTGATCAAATCTGTTTGTCCTACCTCCTAACTGTTCACGAAGTCTAGTAATTCATTAGCTGTATAACTGGTTTAAGGAAAATCGTTTCAAAGATCCTGTTTTGTAAAAACGTTTCATGCAGAACTCCAGACTGGAATCGGGTAATTTATTTGCAAGACTATACCAACATTTGTAAAGTATTCGCCAAAATTTGTTAGCGATTTTCCAACGGATCTTTCGATCATTAGAAAGGTTACATTCAGCCTTTTCAAATTTCTCGTCGTAGTAGTTGCGCTTAGCTGTTTTAAGCGAGTGATTATCTTATTTTTGTACTTCGCTTCATTTAATGGTGACGCGACTTTGTTGCAACTTTAGCACCGCGTCTAAAACGAACCCGAGCTAAAGTCGTGTAGCACGGGTGAGCTTGCCGTGCTATACGACTTTGGCGCGGGTTCGTTTTAGACGCCGTGCTAAAGTCGTGCCACAGTCGAACTTGCCAATTTTGGGTGAGTTAGCACCACTGTAGCACGGCGTTTGAAACGGGCCTAACTGACAAACTTGCAACAAAATCTCTTCTATTTATTTCCGAACGATACAAAGAATTCCGCAATTATCACATTCCTCTGAAAAGTCACATATTCAAAACGTATTGTGACCGAACATAATAGAAATTAACACGAAACCAAACCTTAATGGCTGCAAATAGTCCTTTTGAGTGTTACATAATTAAAGGTTCTGTGATTGAGTGTAACCCAAAATTAACACGCTATAAAAAACTAATTAAGTGTGAAATATTACCGTATAGAAAACAAATGAATTTATGAAATTCCAACAAGTCTCCTATTCAAGAAGCCCTTTTGTTATGTACGGTTTGCTGTATAATTTTGCTCGATTGCGTAAAATATTTTTGAATGGAAAGTAGTAATTCTTTGTACAATGTAACAGATTGATTGTACGGTTCGTCTGAATGTTCAGTTTTGTAAACACACTTCCCAATAGTCCATTTCACGGTTCCTGAAAGGTAACCAAGCTTTTACATGAAGCCGAGGCGAAGGTTGTCCTCGCACAGTTAGAGAAGTGGAAATACTTATCATAAGAAAGAAACTTATTAGCATGTCCATTATTTCCACTTCTCTAAAAGTGCGAGGACAACCTTCGCCTCGGCTTCATGTAAAAGCTTGGTTACCTTTCAGGAACTGTGAAATGGACTATTATAATTCCTTTAAAGATTCCTAAAATTTTATCGAGTCTTGGTTTTTTTATTATGGCTATGTAGGTTTTACAGTGATTTTACAACCTTTTTAACCATACATGTATATAAAACACAAAAACATTATACAATGCATACAGAGCTTTACAAAGCGGTTAGGGAACTATCTCGAGGGCAATTTGCATTAAGGAGGAGGCTGACACTTTACAAATATTGGCTATTTACTCATGAGGTCTTATTTAGTGAAAATGGAGATTTCTCATTTCTTACGGAAACTGTTGAGCTCTCTATTTTTATAAGCGTTGTTTTGTTTAATTTCTTTGGTTGTTGTGATAAGCCGAATAAAGCTCAGGTGTTAAGGGATGTTGCCTATAGCCCTACTGACATATATGTAATGTCATAGCGATAAGAAGAGCCTGGTTTATTAACATTTTATCTGGTATTGGAAGCAAACCTAAACAAATTGACAATGGAAAGTGGTAAGCCTGAAGTGAAGGTGTGTTCAAATTTATCCATTCTTCAGAAGGTTTGTGTGAAAGGACAACTCCAAAAAATGTGTTCTAAAGTTTCCACGTGTAGATTACAGAAGGAAAAAGGATTATTGGAAGCAAGTCCAACGGCGTTAGCTGCCGGAACTGCCAATTTTTCAACAGTCTTGTTCAATGAATCCACTTTGTCTTCGAAATTTAGTGAGCCGGAGGCTCCTTCAATCATGAAAAACCCTACGCCTAACGATTTAACTTTCCGTCTGGCCCAAGTAATTTTCCTTTGTGGAAATAGAGTTACCGTGCAGTGGCGTAAGTTTCCAATCCAGAGAGCTTCCGTTTTTTTCATAATTAACTTTGAGACCTGATATTAGGGCAAATTTATCCAGGACCTCCAGTGCTTTTTGGAGAGAGGCAGCACTACCATCAAGAATTAATGTCGTATCATCTGCATATTGGCTAATTTTGCATTCAACTCCCGTTATTACTCGTATGCCTCGTGTTGAGTGATCTCTTCTAATAGCTGACCCGAGAACCTGCGCACAGACGATAAATAGATAGGGCGATAAAGGGCATCCTTGTCTGACACCACGACTGAGAGGAAAAAATTCAGATGACCATCCGATAGTTTGGATAGCACTGTATGGATTTGAATAAAACGTGTCAATCCATAAAATTAATGAAGGTCCAAAGTTATAGTACCGAAAAGTTTTGATGATAAATGACTACTCCAGGCTGTCGAAAGCCTTTTCGAAATCGACAAATAATAGCAAACCTTGGATATCTCGGAGTTTTGTAAAGTTGATAATACTGTCTATCAGCCTAACATTTTCTCCAATAGATCTTCCTTTTAGGAAACCGGTTTGATCAAAATTAATTATAGTAGGCAATACATTTTTCATTCTACTTGCTATCGCTTTCGCTGCGATTTTATAACCACAGTTTAACAATGTAATTGGTCACCAATTTTTTAGATAATGAACAATCTTGGTTTTTTTGGGAAGTAAAGAAATCAGTCCGCATCGCTGAGATATAGACAAAGTACCTTTTCTGTACGCAGCATTTAGAGCGTTGACCAAAAATACATGAATATCGTGCCAAAACAAGTTATAAAATTTAGCTGGTTACTAATCACCCTTCTAGTGAAGTTAAGGCTAAGCGAACCTTTGTAAGCACATTGATGGTTAGGATGATAATAAACTTGAACTAAATGTTTCAGTAAAGCCGGCGTCCATCTATTTCCTTAACTGCAGATATTAACGAATGCCAAGAGAATACCAGCCGTTGTTCCCAAGAGTGTAACAACACCATTGGTGGCTATCGGTGTTACTGTAAAGATGGGTACAGCCTTGCCAACGACAGTCACACTTGTGAAGGTAGGAAGGCTATACAAAAACAAACTAATACAAGCGGTTGTTCTCAAAAGAAAGTGTATCAGTGTTATTAGTGATTATCATACTTTAGAGATGGGCGCCATCTTAATATATAACGACTGCAGGCACGCGTGTGAAGGATTACATGTAACAGCTTTTCGAGACCAGAAAACTTTTCGAGACCAGTATTTTTTCCAAAGAGTGTAACACAACTTTTGCTTGATTTACATGTTGTTATTAAGATAGAAGGCTACAATAGACTGGACTGTTATCATTTGCAGGTCAAGTTGTGTAAGGATTATATTCCGATAGTTTCCCATTTCACTATATCTAATTTATTAACAACGACTGCAAAAAGATATAAAGCGGTTCGCTGTTCCCAAGAATGGAAGTTACTTGTGTTACTCTAGAGATAGTTTATATCTTACCAAAGATAAGTACACTAGTGAGAGTACGTAAAGAAAATTTATATAAGTTATACTGGGAGCCTGAGTTATTCATTGGTCATTCATTGGATCTTAATAGTATACACCGAAATATTGGCATTAAAGTTATACCTTTACTGCAGATATTAACGAATGCCAAGAGAATACCAGCCGTTGTTCCCAAGAGTGTCACAATACCATTGGTGGTTATAAGTGCAACTGTAAAGATGGGTACCGCCTTGCAATCGATAATCACACTTGTGAAGGTAAGACAAAACAAGAAGTTATTCACATAAAGTATCAAGACAATTAAAAATGGTTAAATCAATTTTTACGTTAAAATCAAACAATATAATTAGTTAAATTGTTTTGTTATTGTATAAATGCATTTGTAGAGACGCGCTTACGTTTCGTATCTATTTGAATATTAATAGCAGATACTGAAGGATTAAGAGCGACTAAAAGCGCTTCAGTTCCAAAGGTTATAGCAATGTAGTTGGGGATAACGAATATCATTGTAAAACTTTTTTCTTTATCTTACCGATGGCAATAGCAGTTGTGATGGTAAGGAGTACTTTGACGCCTGGTTATTCACTCGCTCTTTTCAAGGAATGTCATAGATTATATTGAAAAAATTAAGGCTATTATATTTTTTGCCACTTTGTCGGCAATTAAGTTGCTACATATTTTTTCATTACAAGGCCGTTAAATGCCGGCGTCCATGTATTTCGTTACCTCAGATATTAACGAATGCCAAGAGAATACCAGCCGTTGTTCCCAAGAGTGTAACAACACCATTGGTGGCTATCGGTGTTACTGTAAAGATGGGTACAGCCTTGCCAACGACAGTCACACTTGTAAAGGTAGGAAAGCTATACAAATACAAACTAATACAAGCGGTTGTTTCCAAAAGAAAGTGTATCAGTGTTATTGGTGGTTCTCATACTTTAGAGATGGGCGCAATTTTAATGACGACTGCAGGCACGCTTGTGAAGGATTAAGAAAACTTTTCGAGACCAGTATTTTTTCCAAAGAGTGTAACACAACTTTTGCTTGATCTACGTGTTATTAAGATAGATGGCTACAATTTAATACACTGGACTGTTATCATTTTCAGGTCAAGTTGTGTAAGGATTGTATTCCGATAGATTCCCATTCCACTATATCCAATTTATTAACAACGACTGCAAAAAGATATAAAGCGGTTCGCTGTTCCCAAGAATGGAAGTTACTTGTGTTACTCTAGAGATAGTTTATATCTTACCAAAGATAAGTACACTAGTGAGAGTACGTAAAGAAAATTTATATAAGTTATACTGGGAGCCTGAGTTATTCATTGGTCATTCATTGGATCTTAATAGTATACACCGAAATATTGGCATTAAAGTTATACCTTTACTGCAGATATTAACGAATGCCAAGAGAATACCAGCCGTTGTTCCCAAGAGTGTCACAATACCATTGGTGGTTATAAGTGCGACTGTAAAGATGGGTACCGCCTTGCAATCGATAATCACACTTGTGAAGGTAAGACAAAACAAGAAGTTATTCACATAAAAGTATCAAGACAATTGACAATGTTTAAACCAATTTTTATGTTAAAATCAAACAATGTAATTAGCTAAATTGTTTTGTCATTGTATAAATGCATCTGTAGAGACGCGCTTATGATTTGTAGCTATTTGAATATCAGTAGCAGATACTGAAGCATCAAGAGCGACTAAAAGCGCTTCAGTTCCAAAGGTTATGGCAATGTAGTTGTGGATAACGAATATCATTGTAAAACTTTTTTCTTTATCTTACCGATGGCAATAGCAGTTGTGATGGTAAGCAATATTTTGGACGTCTGGTTAATCACTCGCTCTTTTCAAGGAATGTCATTGATTATATTGAAAAAATAAACGCTATTATATTTTTTGCCACTTTGTCGACAATTATTTTGCTGCATGTTTTTTCATTGCAAGGCCGTTAAATACCGGCTTCCATGTATTTTCTTACCTCAGATATTAATGAATGCCAAGAGAATATCAGCCGTTGTTCCCAAGAGTGTAACAATACCATTGGTGGTTATCGGTGTTACTGTAAAGATGGGTACAGCCTTGCCAACGACAGTCACACTTGTGAAGGTAAGATGGCTATGCAAGCGGCTGTTACCAAAAGAAAATTGTAGCCATAGTATAAGTGGTTATTTTACTGTAAAGATAAACACTATATTAGTAACGAACGCAACCACGCCTGTGAAGGAAAAACGTTTTCGAGACCAGTATCATTTACAAAAAAAGTGTAACAAGGCTGTTGCTTGATCTACGTGTTGTTGTAAAGATAGATGCCTATAATAGACTGTTATCATTTTCAGGTCAATTTGTGTAAGTATATATATTATTCCTTCAGATTCCCATTTATTATATCTAGTTAAATGTTGCGGATAACAACGAATGCAAAGAGCTATCAAGCGGTTGTTCCCAAGAATAATACAATGCGGTTGGAAGTTACTTGTGTTACTGTATAGAGATAGTTTTTTTCTCTGGTCTCACCAAAGACCAGCCTACTTGTGAGGGTAAGTAAAGCAAAACTACTTATCTTATGTAGAAAGTGTGGTTCATCATTGGTCATTCATCAATAATATCGAGTTGTTAGCATTAAAGTTATATATCTTTACTGCAGATGTTAACGAGTGTGAAGACAATACAAACGGTTGCTCCCAAGAGTGTAACAACACCATTGGTAGATACAAGTGCATCTGTAAAGATGGGTACCATCTTGCAATCGATAATCACACTTGTGAAGGTAAGATAAAACAAGAAGTTGTTCACATGAAAGTTTACTTGTAAGCTTTTTATCAGAAATCTAGTTGGTCCTTGTTTTTGCAACAAAGCAGTTCATTGCCGGCGTCCATCTATTTCCTTACTTCAGATACTGACGAATGCCAAGAGAGTACCAGCCGTTGTTCCCAAGAGTGTAACAACACCATTGGTTGCTATCAGTGTTACTGTAAAGATGGGTACAGCCTTGCCAACAACAGTCACACTTGTGAAGGTAAGACAAAACAAGAAATTGTTCCCAAGTAGGTATCATTACGGTAACAATGATAAGTTATGATAACTTACCAATGATGATTTTAGTCTCAAACCAGGAAACAATTAATGTGGTTAACATACACATGTACGAGGTGGGACCAACAGCACTTTTAAGCTAAGCAGTCATGAGGTGTACATTGTCTTGCGGTTACTTGAAGATAGTGATTAATACAGTTTTTCCAAAAGATATAGACTACAAAGACTGCAAATGTCACGTTTACCATACAAATAACATTCGTATATGTAATGGTTAGGGTTAATTTGGACCTTTGTTCTTCCGTGCGTGATGATGTTGGCAAAAATAGCGATAGTGTACTTGCTACCATTATGGCAGATATTATAAAATGCTTTCTTTTAGTATTCTTCGATTGCATGGCGATAGTTAGAATCAGTGTTGGTATTTTAATATTGTCGCACTTCAGATATACTACTGACCAATGCCAATGTATTTTGAAAGTTGTAATTGAAGAAACAGCCAAACAAACTTCTAGATTGAAGTAAAGTTGTTTGTTTGGTTGTTTTAAAAATTCATGTTGTTTCATTGTTTTACCTAGTTTTCGTATATATTGACGAATTGAAATGGAATTAACACGAGTTTGCACGATATGGGACAGAAACAACTACCATTTAAGTAATTTCAATAAGCTACGGAAAAGGTCAAGTTAGAAGCACGTGATGCTAACTCAAGTTAACACAACTTCAGTAGGCACTAATTTTGTTTGCTCAAACGTCTTTAAGTGTTGCCCACTGAAAAACAGGTATGAAATTTTCAGATGTTTGCGAATGTAAAGTCCCATATAAACGGACGCAACAAGTCACAACATTATTATGTGCTGTTGGGAGCTTTTGGCCAGCAATATGGCGTCTGTTTGTATGGGCTTAAAAGTTTGACCGGTTTCAAACTATACGCAACAAGTGCCAACATTTTTGTGGTTCCATGCAAACGGGCGCAGCATTTGGGCCCAACAGTGATGCTTCTGTTTGCATGGAACCTAAGGAGAGTACAAGTAGCTTTTTTGTTTTACAATAGTGTTACTGCATGGGTAGTTACTTTTTCACATGCCACAACAACATTGGCGAAGGTAGAAACCAGTTCTTCTCTATTGATGTTCGTGTGCCGCATTTCTTAAAAACATGGTTGTGTTTAACGCAGATATCGATGAGTGCAAAGAAGATACCAGCGGTTGTTCTCAAGGATGTAGCAATACAGTTGGAAGTTACAAGTGTTATTGTGAAGTTAGCTTCTACCTAAACAAAGATGATCGTACTTGTGACGGTAGGTGGGGATGGGGGGGGGGGCTAGTTTGCGACTCAAAGTGGGGGACTGGAATTACCCTTTCTCAGTAACTCCTTAAACTCCCCCCCAGCCTTGATATAGCGATATTATTTAAGACTCTTAATGTTCCAACGTTTTCTACCAGAAACAAGACTTAAAATAGCTTTTCACAAACAGTTGAAACCCATTCAAGTTGTTTATGGGGAAAATGCATGATACTTTGGGACAACATCAAAATTTTTATTTTCTTAAGAAAAAAAATGTTTATCCTCGTATTTTTTAGAAAGAACGTACGAGGTCGATTTTTAAACCCATTTTTAAGGAATCTTTAAACAATTATTCAAACAGCAGGAGCGGATCCAGAAATTTTTGAAAGGGAAGGCTCGGAAGCCTTGATTTATAAAACTATAGAAAGAGGGGGCCCAAAATCCCTTAAAAAGGCCTTTAAATGCTCATTTCAGTAGTTATCTTTTAAATCATTTGCAAATATTCCACCAAAAGGGGGGGGGGGGGGCGAGCCCCCTGGGTCCCTCCCCTAAAACCGCCACTGAACGACTATGTTGTTTCATTTGCAGTAAACGAATCGACAATAGCAGTTGAGGAACATGCCGTCGTGTTTATTGTGAGCAGCTACAGTATTTTGCAGGTTTGTGTAATACATACTTTCTGTATCGTAGAACGGAACACATTAAGCAATCAGTAACCGGGTTTTCTCAATCCCGTTTTACACTTCTCATATTTTTCGGTTAACTAGTGGGATGATGGTAAGATACAGTTTCAAGTGGCAATCGCCTCCGCCGTTGAATTGTTTTGCGAGAAGCCAAGTTCCAAATGTGTCAAAGCACTGCGAGCGAGGTAAGTTTTTTGTTTTAGTAGCTGCAAGTGCAGTCAAAACATGTCGAAAGGGTGTGTGTGTGTGGGGGGGGGGGACCTCCGGACCGTGGTTTGTGTGTTTTATCTAACTGAGAACGAGGCTGTGTGGCTTCTTTATAAATATGCAGGACGTGGCATATGAGGGAGATGAGAAGGAAGGAAGAAGGAAGGGTGGGTGGAGTGAGGTTGAAATATATAATTTATGAGCCAAAACGTGCGTCACTTTAACTATTTCAAGCCACAATTGTAGCTTATGACTCTAAATGTTGGTTGGAAAACTTTTTACCCCTTTCTCCAACAATTACTCATCCGTGTATAGTATTTACATGGCTTATAAAGCCTGTTCTCACACGAATTTTGACTAATCAATCATGATCATAGTTATTAAATTGGGTATTATAATCGGTTAACTAGCCAATTAACTTATAAGTCCATTTTGTTTAATAAAGCAATTTGATAGAGTTTTAATATGTTAACACTATGAATTAAGGATTTGTTTATTTAACCTTCGGAAGTCCAAGCTATTTACTGTTACAAGTTAGCCCAAGGGGGGGGATCATTTGGACCCCCCCATAAATTTTCGAA
>JAOBRG010331529.1:0-12306 GCA_027574985.1 Umimayanthus nakama
AACATCAGCTCTATAGCTTGAATAACTGAAACGCTATTAAAAACTAAAGTCAAAAGTGGTGGAATCCATCCCCCCCCGTGTAAGATGGGGTTAATTGAACTGATAAAATACATAAATATTGACATGTATAACGTTGTACCTAGGCTTGTGTTTGTGAACTCGTTCCCTTCGATTGTTACGTGTAAGCCCAGAACACCCGTGCAGTAAGAGTATAGAGCATCCTTTTTGTTGGCATGGAACTTGTTTTGAGCAATCTTAACCCAAACTAGGCGATTTCTTGGACTACTGGTGCTGAACCTACAATGACAGAAAATAAAACAGAATAACTTTAATATTGTTACAAACAGAAACAAACTCTCTCTGCTTAGTTCAAACAAAGACATATAGATTGGGACACAAGAATTTAATGAATGAGAAGGCCCAATTTTTAATTGCTTGTGTTAAGAGCGTGGGACCAAAAATAAAAACAAGATCAGTTAGTGACAGATTCTAGACTTTATTAAAGAAAACATGGCTTCAAACAAATCTTCTGCTATTTCTACTTCTAAGTAAAAGATTTGTTTTTGAAACAAATTGTTTCATCTGGTGGAAAAATAAGACACAGATGCAACAACGTGACGAAACGTTACAAGCCTTTATACACCTTACTACACGTTTGAATTGTGGAAAAGAGCAGTAAAATGCTCTGCTTCCTTTTTTCCCATCCAAAGGTACAAAGCTTTTGTTTTCATCCATCATTTGATAATGGTTTTTCAAAAGCCGATTTTACAATGAAAAAGGAAGATAATCGAAGAAACATATTCCTCTAAAAAACACAATGCGTACCTATAGTTATCTGGAGCCAAGCGCAAGCCTCCAAGCGAGTTGTTACTGATCGTGTTGTTTAAAATAGAAACAGTCGCATTAGCACTTGACATACTGATGTATTGTGTTGCGGGACCAAGTTTCACTCCATACTGCTTGTTGTTTCTAATATCACTTTTTGCCAGCAGGAAGTGGCCAAACCGTCTACGTGGGGGGTCTCTGCTGTTGTAGCTTTCAACATCGTACAAACTGATTCCGTGTCTGATGTTGTCATGCGCTGCACAGCCAATGAACTCATAGTCTCCGCCTATAAGTGAGAAAAACTGTTAATGATGATCAGGATTCGGAGTAATTGTCAATTTTGTTGTTTTTATAAACTTTGTGATATTATTGTTAACTGAGATACCATCCTAAAACTTTAAAATAGTTGTTGTTAGTTTTTGTATAGGAAATTATACCACTTCGAGTTCAGTTTGGAATTTATTTGCACGAGTAAGCTTTTCAGAAATACCAAAATCGCAAGAGACTGTAGGGTGAATAAATTCAAAATTGAACAGAAAAGTCTTTAAACTTCCTTTCAATCATATACATGAAAATATTCTCCAAACAACTTGCCGGAATTGACGAAAGAAACGCGCTTTTTGTCATGTGATGAATAATTTAGTTATGCAACCAAAATCAATTACTAAAAAACTGCTTAGTTGCCAATCGTCAGTGGACTGTTCGAAGCAAACTTTTGATCAGCAAAATTCTGAAACTCAAGGAGGGAAATGTTCGTACGTTTTCTGCAATTTGTATTTTATTTTTATTAAATTTTTTGCACTTGGTCTGGTTTTTGCACTTTGTTAAAAAAATGCGCTGCTTTCAACCGCTCAGAATCGAGAAGTTTTTACATGTATGTTAGCTGTGAATGAATGTATTATTACACTTGTCTATTAGTACATCATTTCTCATATTCTTTTTTACATAGTTACTCAAGAAATAATTAGTATCAAAACTTGTTTATTTGCACTTCAATGACTTACGTTCTAACGATTCATGTGATAAGCCACTGAAATAGTTACTTGTTCACTTATATTTTTGATTGTTTTGTTCATTTTATTCTTTACTTACTTACTTACTTCCGGCTCACTTACTTACTCACTAAAATTCTTAGTTAGTTGATTACTTAGCTACGTACTTACTTGCAACTCACTACTCACGTATTGTCTTACTCAGTTAAGTATTTACCACTCATTACTCACATTTTCACCTACTCATTTACTCAGTTAAATTTCTAAAACACTTACTGACTTACTAGCTTACTTACTATCTTACTTGCTTATTTACTTACTCACTAACTTACTCACTTACTTACTTATTAATTACTTACTCACTCACTTACGTACCTAACTACTCACTTACTTACTTACATACTAAATTACTTACTCACTTACGTTGTTTGTCACTTAGTGACAGAATACTCACCCACTTACTCACACAGCTACTTACTTACTCTCTCAATTACTACTTTAACTTTTTCACTTATTCACATACTCATTTACTCGCTTACACAGTTGCTCTATCTCTCCCTTTCTTACTTATTACCTTGCTTATTCATTCATTTACTCACTTACTGACGTGCTTCATTACTTCTCCCATACTTACTTGCTTGCTTACTTGCTTACTTGCACTTACCAACTTATACACTCACCACACATGTTTCAAAAGACTTACCTTGATTTGTAATACAACCACCGTCCTCTCCATTTGACATAAGCTTGGATTCCTTGAAAACAGCAGAACCCACACCATCGTATATCCTCAGTCCAGCTCGAGCATTTTTGGAAGCCGAAATGTTGCAAGCCCTTATCTCGCCGGCCATTTTGTCGAAAATTACCCCGTGATAGGCTCCATTGTGATCGAAGGTTGTGTCTGAGATATTGCAGTGAAGAGATGTTCTGAAGGGAGAACCAGTTACCAGCAGAATATCAAGGGGAAATTGTGATAAGAGTAGTGAGAATTAAGTTGGAAAAAGCTCTTGTTTCCAGGCTAACCAATTACCAGCGGATTATCAAAGGAAAATTGTGATAATAGTTAAGAAGAATAAGTAGGAAAAAGTTTTTGTTTTCAGGCTCTTCCTTCTTCCAAAAGAGAGACCGCGGTTGGGTCTGATCACGTTGCACCCACATTCTGGGTGCTAACATTTGAAAATTCGTAGAAGATGTGCCTTAACATTAATTTTTGGCTTTTTTTGGTCAAGCTTAGTTGATTTTTGTTTAGTTAAGACAAGAAAAGGTCGTGTTTTAATCAAGACAAATGCACATGAAGATTTGGCTAATTTTGATGCAGACTTGAACTCGACATATTGAGTGTCGCAACGTTTACACGCTGTAAGTATTTAGTCTATGTAGTCTATGTAGTCTATACAGTCCTTGCCAAAAACTGATAAAACAATTATAACCATGTTTCGGTAAAAATGTTAAAACAAAATCCAGTTTATTCCACATACAATTTTATCGACATCGCCAATATCACTCTCATTACAATCTCTGAGAAATTTCCAACCCAAAGCTCTTAACATGTTCAGTTCTTATAAACCTTTTTCAATTTTCAGAAACTGTTAATCTAAAACCCCTATCAGGATTACTTTTTTTAACACAACTTGTATAATAGAAACACCTGTTACCTTTTTCATAGCCCTTAACTGTTAACTCTTGTTGCAATTGATTGAAGTCCGCTACCCAGAATACCTATCACATTTAAGAAGTCCTCAACCAAGAACTCGTGTAACAATTTATAGAAATCCGCATACTAAAATACCTATCACAATTAATTGGAGATCAACCACAAAAAGGTCATGTTACAGTTGTTAGGAACCCCCATTCCCAAGACCTTTGTTTCGTTTTCGAAACTCCCAACGCAAAAACCATATGACACAACTATTCAAAGATCCTCTACCCAAAATCCTAGAAGTGAACCTTTCAGTCTTATCTTTATGGTACCTGACTAAGTGCAACCCATTGTGTTTGTTTCCATTTACAGTTGAATCGTCGATAGCGCAGTTTCTGGTACTGGAGTACGTCATAACCAACCCAGCATCGCTGTTGTTTACAATCCTTGACCCTTTTACTTGCAGCGGACCGATCATTCTTTCAACAAACAAGCCACGGTAGGAGTTTCTCAGCAAACTCGTGTTAGTTACGTGAACAGTCCCGATTATGTCTTTCAAGCCTATTCCCATCCCTGAGTTGTCACTAAAATTGCTATTTGTGATTGAAACAGCAACTTGATCTTAAAAAAATTAAAACAGTTGTTTTGAAATTAGTTTGAATTCTTAGTATTTTTAATTAAAGGAAAACAACAAAAGAATCTTAAACGGAGCAGGAGTTTAAAGGTTTGTTTTATAAGAAAATAACACTTTAAATTTCCATTGTTTGCGTGGGGGTTTAAGGTTATTCATGTAACATACATCTTAATTTTGTCTTTTTCCTTTTAGAATATTGGACAATTATTTCACGTTTTCATCCTTTGCAACAAAACAAGAAAAACAAAACAAAAGAGCATAAAGGAATAACTTTCATATGAGCCACAGAAGGTGTTTTTAGTCAATCGAACACTAATACACTTTTTGATGGCAGTCTTTATACCTGGCATAGCTGCATTTAACCGATGCCACCACCATGAGTCGCTACAACGTTAATCAACTGTCCACAGTTGTTTTTAGCTCTATAAGTTTGCTCAAAATGCTAATTATTTGCTTTTGGACAATTTACGCTGTCCTATATTCACCACTCACCACGGTAACAGTTTTTATTGAAAAAACCCTTAAAAGTTAATTTCCATTTCTAAAGTGAACTATGATTTTTAATCGTCACAACCTTGACAAAGTTTGACATCCTAATCAAAATCAGAAGGTCTAGTCAAAAATCTTGATACTACTTTAAAATACCTTGAACTTTTATAACAGTGAACTTTAAACTCGCGGTACTTCGTCCTGTGTAACGGAACTTTATCCACAACTTATTGCTGGTAGTTGTAACACTTGCCACAGTTTGGCCACTGTATCCTTGCGTGACTCGTGACAGTAACGTCGCATTGGCGTTATCGCCGTCTCTGAGTTCCAGTTCATATCCATCACCTGTAAGTGTCTGGTAATGTAGTTCTAGGGTGTTGTCCAGATCTGTCTGTAAAACCTAAGATATCGTTCAAAGTTTTAAAGGTATGACAGTTTGATTTTTAGTCTTCGGGTGGGATCTATAAAAGCATCGTAATCATGCATTTTTAACAGGGAGGGGATCAGTAGAACCTTTTAATGCTTGAAAGAGACTTACCTTACGTCATTTTGACAAAAGCCAAAGACACGATTCATTTGGCAAAACGAAAGGAAACGTGTATGTTCATTATATTGTGTATAGTCTTATCACAGGGAATGCAGTGTCAATGAATTTGATGTTTTAGACACATTATTTTATGCATTTTATAATCTTCAATGTTCGAGTTAAATTATTGAAGGTGCTTTCAAAAGTGTTGTAGATAGGATTTTTGTACAAACACTTAGGAAAATGCATCAAGTTACCCTACAAAACTTCAAAACAGCCCTATTTCTAACACTGCTATTTTTTGAAGGTTCAAAGTAGAACTGTGTAGGAAAATGCATCAAGTTACCCAACAAAACTTCAAAACAGCTCTATTTCTAACACTGCTACCTTCATTTCTGAAGGTTAAAGTAAGAATTGTACCAAATTGAATCCAATTCCCATAGTTTGACGGAAAGACTGTGAACGTCAAAGCTAAATATTTTTGCATCAAGCTGTTTACCTTGAGGCATTCAACTCTTGCATTGGATTTTCCAGTTGCCTTCAAACGTAATGGAAAGCTCGTCGTGCCTTCAAGAATGGAACATAAATCCTTTGCATTAGACGCAACTCTTTTCAGCGTCATTCCATCACCTCTAGTTGTGCTTGAGACAACAGTGTCCCTGATGTCTATTGATACATGACCGCTCGTAATCTCTATTCCTTTCATCAGGCTTCCTGTGAACACGCTCTGAGCAATGGTCAACGGATTGTCTAGTTTTTCTAGCTGAACACCAAAAGCAGCTTCTTTCACACGAACATTCTGCAGTGCAGGGGCAGCTACAGAAGACTTTATAGCAGTGAACGGTTTTATTATGTCCACATGCTGAATCTGGGACAGCTTTGCTGCCTGTTCATTGTAGAACTCTATTCCGCTCCAGTACAGTTTTGTTGCAGCAAGTGCTAACAGTGTGTAACATTCTATACCAATATCTTCTCTGTGGGCTAAGGATGAGACAAGAGATTGAAAGAGTAAGTGATATTTGCTAATGCAAACTGGTACATAAACTCCTTCATTAAAATAAAACCCCTATTCACTCTTTGCCAACTCGATTTGCAATAACAAAACTGTGATATTCAGAACAAAGAAAAGCGAGATATCACGAGCTTAAACACTAATGTTGAAGAGGAAGAAAGACCAGCTACCAGTTACTTTTAGCTCTTGTTGTTTCAGGCAGACAGCCCCCTAAATTTTCTTTACTTTTTCATTGAAAATTTTACCTTTAGTTATTGTAAACCAATAGCGGTAATATAAAATTTTTATGTTGTTGACTTGCAAAACGAGAAAGTATTGTTGTCGTGCAAAAAGGGAAAATTTAGTTGTTTTACGTTCGTCAGACAAATTCGTTCGCATTCCTTTACCAATAAGTTAGCTTATTTACTATAAAATCTAAAAACTAAATAACAAAATATGAAGGTACTTTAACTATTTTGCTATCGTTTCCTTTATTGTTTAAGATTTAACACTTGTAGTACAAAGCAGTTTTTCTCGATATGCAACGCAACGTTGTTTCATTTGGCTACAGAAAAGACGTGTGTGTAATAACCCAACTCAAAAACTTTACAGATATAGTAGCAAGAAACTGCCTCTTGACCAACAGACTTGGGCCTAGCGCGAACAGAAGTCAAGCAATCAATCAACCTTCAATTTATCCTTGTGGTCTTTGAAAAGAAGGTACGTTCACGGAACGAACAGGCGAACAATGCATCCAAACAATAGAACACAATATAATATATCCTTACTGCAGCTGCTGCTTCCAACACCGCGATGAGAGCAACGGAGCAAACTTGGTTCTCTTCCGTTACAGTTGACGTCATCAAGCCACCTAAGACCAGTCCCTCCTCCAATGGTCCAGTGTCGTGTGGGCCCCAGGAAACCAAGCTGTCTGCAAGCCACTTGTGTATCTCGAGTATCCCAAAAGTCATCACACACTGTTCCCCATTGTCCATTAATGAACAGCTCTAATCTCCCTTCTTTGTAGTTTTTGCCTCCTCTGAGGCGGATTCCCTCGTTATATGGAACAGTGCCGTTTATTGCGTCCAGGTCCACTGAAGTGTTAGACCGGAATTGCTTCAAAACAATCTTCTCGCTCTCCGTTCCTTGAATCAAGAAAGAGCAGATACAAAAAAATTACACAGCGGCTTCTACATATGAACACTCTTCATGCAAAAAACCTACAGTTTAATAAGTCTGCCTGAATGTCCGTTCTTTGACGAGGTGTCTCAAGAAATATCTGTATCAGTGCTCCAAAAGATTTTTTTTAGTCTGTATCTATCGGGTACAAGCAGGTTAGAAAACACAAGAAACCTACACTGATGAATCCGCGAAGGCTGAAACAGTACTGTTTACAGTTAGAAATCTGAACATACAAAAATACAATAGATAGCTTAAGTAAAGATAAATACGTTAAATGCATTAAACTATGCGAAAGTTTAAAACTTTACCTTTGGCAATAAGATTTCCCTCCACCTTAATACCTACACCAGAGAGAAACTGGAGCTCGGTTCCAGGCTCAATCGTAAGTCTTGCCATCTTCTCGATGACGAGGTCCGAGGTTATGACGTAGGGAGAGGCGGTTTTGTTTAGAATCATCTGCCCAGATATTGCACCTCCCATCGATAAACAGCCCACATTAGAAAGTAGAAGGCAGAGAGCAAAGAAGCTCAAAGTTCTCCTCGTTGAAGTCGTCATGTTGTAGTATACAAGTTGTTGTACTGCAAGAATGCATTTAATAAGCATTATATTTTACATAAAACATTGGAGCTCAAAATTCTCCACGTTGAAGTCGTCATGTTGTAGTATACAAGTTGTTGTACTGTAACAACGCGTTTAATAAACATTATACTCTACATCAAAACATTGTAACGGAAGAAATTTAGAGTTAACCAAGGATTAGTCGAAACTTAATCCTTTATTTAGAAATATGACCAGTGTCTTTGAAGTAATATTAAAGTACATTAGAAGGAAACTCCCATTACATAAGTACGGTGGCCCACAAGTACAAAACACAACACAAACATACAAAACACTACACGGATATGTAAAACATAACACAAATACGTAGACTGCAAAACAAGTATGTGAAACGCAATACAAATTGAAAACCACAGTACAAACTAGCTTGCAAAATACAACACAAACAGATGAAAACACAACACAGGTGTTTAAAAACACAACCGAGATCTGAAAACACAACACACACGCAGAGAAGGATTGGGTACCAGTCTAGTATACTGCTGTTCAGCAATATCTGTGGGCGCTCTTGCATGGGCAAAATGGCAGATCGAAGGTAGCACGGTTTTTTTATTTACTACCTCAAAATCTGAAAGATTGTGATGGTCTGCCTCGCAGTGGTTGTGTGGTGAACGAATATCGAGTTCTTTTGTTGTATACCTACAGCCGGGTTTTCCGTAGCTGTGGCAACATTTCAAAGAGATCTATCACATCAGAATAGACCTTTTCACAGTTCCTGAAAAGTAACCAAGCTTAGACATGAAGCCGAGGCGAAAGTTGTCCTCGCACAGTTAGAGAAGTGGAAATAATAGACATGCTAATAAGTTTCTTTCTTATGATAATTATTTTCGCTTCTCTAACTGTGCGAGGACAACCTTCGCCTCGGCTTCAAGTCTAAGCCTGGTTACCTTTCAGGAACCGTGAAATGGACTATTACAGTTTTTTCATTTCATATTTCGACTATTTTAAGCCTGTTATTTGAAATACTGCCCAGTTGAGGCGGCCGTGGAAGAAGAAGCATTAAAATCACGCTCCTACCACTTTCACTGCCATAAAAATGAGAAGCGCTCATAGTAGCAGGAGTAGCAATTGGTAAGTGCGCGGCGTCCCCGGTTCGGTCCTCGGTGACTCCAACATCTGCTTCGACTTTTTTCTTATCTGTGTAGCTTAACCCTAGAAGGCATAAGGGGGGGGGGGTCAATCTGACCCGCCCCCCTCGATTTTTTTGGCTTAAAATTTTTATTCTTTGACCGATTGCCAAAAGCTTTGGCACAACTGTTCTTTGTTTGTTAACACATCTTAATTAGGTGACGTCACGACTGATGACGTCATCATAATAAGTCACGCAACCAGTATGTTGCTAACAAAATTGGAATTTTTCGCTAAAAATTTAAAAAATCATTGCCAAAATACTGTTATTTTCAGTTTATTTTTTGTAATTTTTTTATTTTCCAATCGCTAAACCATGTTTTCTCACCATTTTCAATGTTCAACTCAGAATCTGAAATTTCGAAAGTCCAAGATGGCGGCCGAATGACGTCTTTTATTTTGATTTGGTTGCCATGGAAACCAATTAAACACCACGTGGTTACGATTAGTTGAAATTACGATAAAAGTTCTTTATATATACCATATATCAAGTCGATCGGATGAAAGGTGTCAAAAGTCGAAGGGGGGTCACATTGACCACCCCCCCGCCTTATGCCTTCGTGCAACTATTTTTACCTTATGCCTTCTAGGGTTACGCTTTAGATATTCGTAAAACGGAGCACTTACAGAGGACGGTACCAGGTAAAGTGCGCATCAAGGACTACAAGTTTATCAGTTACTTACTGTCACTTGTTACGCTCGTTAAATAAGGTCGCTTTACCTTTACCTTTTAGATATCGCTGGTCCACTGCGTATGTGTTGTGTTTTAGGATTGCCCATTGTATTTTGCATATCTGTGTAGTCTTTTGTGTTTGTGTTGTGTTTGTATGTATGTTTGTGTTGTCTTTTGTCAGTTTATGTTGTGTTTTCTATGTTTGTGTTGTGTTTTATGTGTTTGTAATGTGTTTTGTACTTGTGGGCCACCGTACATAAGCCAAAAAAGAAACTCCATATCAATCTCCAAGAAGGTAAACTCAATCGTGGATTACAATTTTAGCGTTGGGTTAGATCTAGACCGCTTTCGAATAGCGGGGCCCTAAGTAAGGGGAGGTTCGATTGACTCTATTCCGGAATAGGAATAGACAGAATAAAAACTTTGTTCAATCTTTTTGGCTACAATTCCTGCCAAGTTAGAAAAAACACAAAACCGAGTTATTTATTTTGCCCGAGTTACACTTCTTTTAACTGGATGTTTGATTGTTCTGCAAATCAGGGGATAATTTTGAAATTTTATTAGTATTCCGGAATAGACGGAATAGGGTCAATCGAATGCACACTAAAAGAGATACAATTTTTTTATTGCCTAAAATTTTATCAATAAAACGGATGATTCGCACTGCTTTCTTATGTATTAAAATTGTGCATGACACATATTATCTCATATAAGCAGACATGTACTTGTTTATTTTGTTTCCTGAAATATTCCTCGGGAAACGTAGGAAACGGCATTTCCGTGAGCCAAAGTTGCTAATGTTTTCTCGTCGAGTAGTGTACTCCAGGCCTCCTCACGGGAACGTATTAACACTCTCTCGGTGCGTACAATTACTGAAAATCGCACGCTATGCCTTTGCTGTTCTACAGGCAGACCACGCTTTTTAAAACTTAAAAGTTAGCAAATGAAGCAACGGAGACAATTTTATGCGAATTGATATAGGTGTAACATCGACACTCGACATCGGTGAAACTGCAGACTCCTACCATGGTGCAAATACGAAAATGACTCTAGATGCCATCGTTACCTCAACCCTCAGCTAACTACTTTTTGACACATTGAAATGTCAGTTTGAAGCGAACCGATAAATATTTTGTATGGTTTCAAGCGCTCGCAGCTTCTCTGCTGTTTCACAAAAGTCGATTACCATGTTTTCCCACGCAAAAGCATTTATATTCATCTCGTCTCGATAATAATATCAATGCAATTCAAAGCTGGGATTGCCTGTCTGTTCTTACAAGGCAAAGGTCATGACTGTATGCTATGTTTGACACGAGACAATAACTTATGACGTAACTCGGTTCGTCACTCTTCAAGTACCAATCTCTTTGTACTTTAAGTAGTGTATTAAATCTTGACGATCACCGGTCCAATTTTCATGATTGCCTTGTCAGCTCTGTGCGCTTACCGATATGTCAATTTGTTTGCGAAACTATTTGGTTCGTGGTTACTGTGCTGCAACCTACGTCACATGTTGAAAGCTTGTCACAAAGGCTTTGTATTAAGAAGCAAACTAAAACAGATTTGTTTTTGTCTGTTACAGTTTGTTTACTTTGGTGAGTTTACCCACGTACGTTGGTAATACATATTGTAGTTTAGACACTGATTGTGAAATCCAAAAAGCTTATTGTGTTTTGCAGTGTGAAAGTAAGAAAAATATTAAAAAGCGTGAAAAAATTTTAACTTATATCACTAGATCATGAGGTAGGGTCCACTCTTATTTTATTACGCACACTTTGTAAGAACAATTTTACAAGCACAACAGCTCAAATTTGGCCAAAAGTTGAGGAACAAGCCGTAAGCATGTAAGGATCGACCTCAGAAGCAAATGCACTTGCAAGGTCTTTTTTTTTATTAAAAACACAAAAATAAACCGTCTTTGCAAGTGGCGTTTCATTGCAGGTCTTTCTGCATATAGAAACACTGAGTGAGCAGAGAATAAAATCCGAACTGTGCGGCATGTGCTTTATGACGTGACTGACTAGAAGACAACAAGAATTATCTAGGCTCAATTTGTGCAAAAACGTAAGAGCATTGGCCAAAATCTACTGGATTTTACTAAAAAAAAGCGTGTACGAGAGACTTTGCTTTCTTCAAATTTTATGTATCGGACAATAGCACGGAATTGTTTGAACTCCATTTTGTCGTGACTCATGTCAATGCGAAGTGCCACAAGAAAGTTTTCTAAGCTTCGACGAACCACTCAAGGTTGCTGAAAAATCGTTTGGAGAGCTAGCAGTTAGAATTATTATCAGTTACAAGACAGTCAGGAATGAATAACTGCAGTCACTTAAAGTGACAATAATCAGCAGGGCTCCTTCGGTTCATTACTTCGTAAAAGTCTCAACTGAGAGAAGTGTTTTAAAAATACAGCAGCAACTGTAAACCTCGTTAGGATTGCATACTTTATATATACACTTTTGTCGTGGCATTTCAGTGCTTCATGGACTTTGTAAATCAAAGCTAATTGCTATAAAGGAAAGTGCATTAAGTCTTGGCAAACCTAAACGAATGTCAACAGTTCCAGAAAAGTGCTTATATTCCGACACTAGCAGTACTAGAGCACGATC
>JAOBRG010331640.1:0-13591 GCA_027574985.1 Umimayanthus nakama
TACTACTACTACTACTACTACTACTTTTGCTAGTTATTATTACTATTATTATTATCATTATTTCATTATTGTTATTATTACTATTATTATTATTGTTATTATTATTATCAATAGTACTCTTAATGGGTTTTATTCTTCTTTTACTTTTTCTTTCATTTTATTTTTTTCTCCTGCTTTACCACAAACAAGTTTAAATGAGAAAATAAGGCTTCAGTTGAATATCGTGCACATAAAACCAAAGCAAACACGGAAATAAAGAAACGTAATGTCAGTCCTGGTCGGAGCTAAATGCACTTAGTCTTTCACTTGTGCATTACGGCTAAAATGATTCCCTTAAGTGCATAAAAAAAGTGGTATTTGAAGAAACAATTTTTGGCATGCAAACTATCTTAATTCTTAGTATGGATTAACTAGATTTTTTATTCATAAACGTAAGATTTCGTCGATAGGACTTTTAAAGTGTTTTGAAAAACACTTCGCGCACGTTTTAGTTCGTCAACGAACAAACTTGTAGATACTCAGCGACGTTAACATTTCGGTGAAACAATAACGCGCGGTTGCTCGAAACTCGATACAGGGTGTAGCAAGACTTGAACAGTTCTGTTTCTTCTTTACTTGAACATCTGTGCAAGTACTCGTAATTTATTACCCTGTTCTGTTATGCAATGTAATTTATAAACTATTAATATGTAATTTATAAATGTTGAAACATTTCTTGAATTCTCCGTCAAAGTGTAACTTCAATCAATTTTGTTTTTAGAACCTTTTTTAAATTAATATAAAAAACAACATCAAACCCGAACACAACAGTTGGTACTCGGCCAATTGTAATAACCGATGATTAGCAAGTACAAGTTGCTAAATATATCAGTTTCAGTAAGAAGTAAAACCATTGCTTGTGAACTCGTTCACTTTTAAAAGTTTCGAGTAGTATATCAAATACTTAACTCTGATTAGCGGGTTGCTACCAACAATCTTCAATGAAGAACTTAAGAGAGTTTTGCACTTCATTAGATTTTGGAGAAACTGTATTTAATTTGTAATTGCTTTGTTCTTTCTACTGCATGTATACTGACAGTATACTTGACGGGGTAAACGTGTCAGCTTTAAAAGTTTCAAAAACCTCGCGTGCGTAAAACTGACCGGCCAAAGCACCGTTTCTCCGAGCGCGTGCGTGTATATCTGATTGCGGGCGTGCGTGAGTGCACGAGAACTAGTGCTCATATCATTTTGTGGTCGTGCGGGTACAATCGATACCGTTTTTGGCATTGTGATGCTGGATATCTCAGCTGCTTCACTTCTAAAACGAAACTACTCGAAGTGCTTTTAAATAATTGTTTCACATCCGTTTGGTGACTGAGAAAGAATTTTGGTGGATACTGTATTTATGTTCTGGCAAAACAATGGTTTAGATATGGGTTGAATATGTAGCTTCTCAAGTGCCGGGAGAATATGGCTGATACGGAAGTAAGTAAATGATTCTGTTTGAAAGCTTTTTTTTAAAAAAAAAAAAGCCATAAATTGGTCGCAATCGAGATCCAAATGCTTTGAAAGTTGTTTAAATCTAACCCATGGTTTGGTGATCATGTCATCCGGTCTAGTATATTGCCGAAACTTTGCGTGCGAGGAGACTGTTTGCACATTCTTTCTTACACTCCTTTCTTTACAAAAATGCGAGGCTGAAAAATGCACAAAGTTTAAAAATATGCTAAGAACATGCTTGAGGCTGGGGGAAATGTTAAGAATTTTTTATTTGGTTTCCGCACAAAACCATGGAGTATGGAAGTTGTTTGTTTCTAGACCAGCTACAGACTGTTCGTTCAGGAGCAACATCGCCTATAGTGTTGAGCAACTACAACTTTGTTTGTAAATCTTTTTCATTTATTATTGAATTGCTTGAAGCAGTTCAATTATAAAGAGTATTCAGTATGCTTTCGATTGGTTCGTGCAAACAGAAAATAATAAATTAAACCATAAAACATATAAAAAAAAATACCAACAATAAGAGCATTTGAAGCTGACTGAACTCTCAATACAATTAAGAACATTCAGCCTAAGCCAAAAACTTAGACGTTCTTATATATAAAAAAAGTTTACGCAGACAGAATTTATTCTATAAGAAACAACAAGCCCTGAATCAAACGTTTATATTCTCTTACGGAAGATTTTCTCGAACTCAGGCAAATTACCTAGAAATCCACTCACATTTTAACTGTCTATTCATACTCACTTCTTCCGTTTGTTACACAAATTTTGTTAAATTATCACATGGACTAAAAGAGCTTTCAGGTTGCATTGTTCATTAATGGAAAATTTAAAAATATTCTCACACTCTATTGATTAGAATGATCTTATGTATAAAACGTTTTTAAAGGACATTCTTTTGTGTGCAGGGAACTGACCAATATATACTTTTCTGACCGATATTCAATTTTGATTTCGAAGGACACGCTTCTCTATATCTTTGAGAAATGTGTTACCACTGAAGGGATTGCAAGACTGTCAAACCATTATGCTTGTGTGTTATTTCTTGTTTTGTAAGCCATTTGCACGGCAAAATTAATTTCTCTTTCGTAGATGGATGGTGCCATTAGTAACTCAGTCATTGAGATTCCCAACAACACAAATACTCTCATTTTTTTACAAGAATATACTTGAAAGAACATTGAGGCCGAAATTGACCAAGTTTTAATAGTATTTTAAGAATAACGCTGAGGCTCAGATTTTGTTAACAATATATTTTTCCATCTGTTTCATGTTTGAATTAAAAAATCACATTACTGATTACATGGTGCGATTGGACTCTAATCTCAAATGGCAAAGTTAAGAAAAACAGGTAAGAAAACAGAATCAGCCATGCAGGCATATACCGTATTGCAAGCCGTAGAATGATAGATCTATTACCTTTAAAACTTTCCGATATCTTGGTCGTTTTAAAGCGGAAATCCCGTGTCACCGATTTTCCCGAAACTAAGAATATTCGTAAAAATATCTTCAACTTAAAATGGGCAAAAAATAAGAGTATCCAGACTCGGTCCGAAAAACAATATTCTTATAAAAAAAAGAGTGTTGTAAACAGCAGGGAAAAACGCGAATGGTATACTGGTGGAGAAAAAGTGATGACTAACCGGAGTTAAGAACACGATAACTTTTATCATCGTTCCATCTAGCCACATTCAATAGAGAATGAAAATTCAAAATTGAATGAATATTCTGTATATTGCTGATATAATCAAGAAAAAAGAACTTAAAATATTTATAAAAAATCTCTCGTGAGGCATTGTACACTATCCTAAAGGAGAATATAACTCAAGTTTGAAAACGATTGATAATTTTACATATTACTAGTATGATCAAGAAGAAATTATGTAACTTAAAAAGTTTTTAAAATAGCTCCTGTGAATTGGAGGCATAGTTCTTAATGTAAGCGTGATTTTGAACAAATTTAAGCATTGATGGCGAGTTTGTTAGGGTCCCTCGATAAGCCGTTAGTTCCTTGCCAGTGAGCAAAACGATTCTTAAGTTTGAATTATATTTTGTATAGCTCGTCATACAGCCAAGGACCGTGGGAATTGGGCCAGTTTTAAGCTGACAAGGACCATTTATTTCTTTGGGGGAGGGGGAGGGGAAGGGGAAGTTGAGAAACTGAATAAGGCAAAAAAAGCAGTTTTGAAAGTATAACATTTTGTTTCATTTAATAGCACCGAAAGTTGCGAGGATTAGGGGGTGGTGTTTGTTTGTTTGTTTGTTTCTTTTTTAACATTCTTAGAGTTTTTCAAGTTTAAAATCATGCGTATCGAGGTATTCACTGCTTTGAGCCTAAAACTGTCAACAAATTTACTTTAGTCTAGCCATTAATCTAGGTTATCTCCTGCTAGTTCTAATTGACAGAAATTCATCAAATCTTCTTTCAGTTCAAATCATTCCGTTTTCTTATATCACATACCTGAAGATGATATTAGGCCGAAAACGTTTGATTGTTTTTAAACTTTTGAGCATTTTGCCATTAGCGCAGTTTATCAATTCTGACACTTCTTTGTTTTTGATTTTTCTACTAAAGGTTCTACGTATACAAGGAACGCCAAATAAATTGTTTTTCTTAGATTGTCGTTGGAGAGGCGCGGGGAGACGAAGAGTTGAAACACTAGGCAAAGCAAAACAGGGTTTTGAAAGTAAAATACCTAGTTTGGTTATTAACATAGCACCGAAAGTGATGAAGAGGGATTCCTATGTAGTTTAGTAGTTAAGAAAGGGTTTGAAAATCAAACGTTTTCTTTCAGTATTACCGAAATATGCGGGGCTAAGGGGGGAGGGAAGGGGGAGGGGGTTAGTCATTTCCTACTCTGCCAGTGTATATTCCTATTTAGGAAACAGTCAATTAAACGCAACCTTTAGGGAAATTTGTCAAATTGCTTAGCGAGGAGGCCACTCATGCTTATTCTGTGGTATCAGCTTTCTAAGCTTTACGTAGATGCACAGGGGATATTGGCAGGGTTCCTAAACAGACAATAATTTGTTTACAAGGAAACTAGTTTCAGTACAAGTTCCTGTTTGTTTCATCACAGTGAGCCTTTAGAAGTGACCTAAAGTCAACTTCCGAGTTCATTTCGAGTAGAGAGTTTTCCCTGCGGTTGGTCAGTGTGATCTGTTTTAGTCCTCCCAAAGGAAAACATAAACCAGAACATCACTGTGTTTTCAAGACGGTTGCTCCCATGAAATTGACTCAAATGATTCTTTGGAAGTTCGACATTCACAGGTGTGAACGAAACGTCCGACACGATTGACTGGTGCAGTTCGATTCTCGGTTGAAGTCAAAAAGGTAGTCGTCGCTTCTATATTTTTATCTTTAGTTTACTCAGAGTCACTTTTAAGAAGTAACCGGCTAATAAATTTTCACCTCTTTTCTTGTAATCAGTTTATGTAATTCTTGCATAAGTCTTATAGTGCCGCATATACCTTCATAGTTTCTAAGAAATTAATGTATGCACGCAGGTCTACTCACTGACTTAGTTTCTATGAAGATTAATATTGTATCCATGGCCCTGCATATAGATTTAGTTAAAATACAACTCTAAAAAATAGCCTTTATTAGCTCACTCTTTATTGGTTCTTCGGAAAAACGAAGATCTGCGTGTTTTTCAAGAGAAAATGTTTGTTCTTCTTCAAACTCCAATTGGCCTTCAGCCAGTCAAGAATTGTAATAATTGGAGTTTTTTTTTTTCAATAAGAACAAACTGATTTGTAAGAAAATTGCGGCTAGGATTTGCTCAAATTTAACAACAAGTTAAGAGTATTTACTGCCTCAAGGTTTGGCTCAGATCCATGGAAACAGATCTTTTAACTGGAACAGGTATTTATGCATATGGAAATAAGAATAATTTGGGACCAATTTAAGCTAAGCTCGCAAAAAGCTTAAAAACCGAAGGTGCATCATCTAAATTTGTCTTCCTCTCAGGCCGACACAACACAGCGTGTAACTTACAACAATAAAAGTGATATTTCCTTCGCACCAGGCGACAAATAACGAAAACTTTGCTTTTATCATGCATAACCAGCATAACTTTATTCTTTTTTTGTAATTTTGTTCCGCATAGCACACTTGTAGTAAAAATACATGAGTCATGAGTCGCTTCCATCTCTTACTATAAGATACACATTTGTTAAAATGTGCTTAAAATGCAAGTTGACTAGCTTTAGCCTGGCGTCCGTGTTAGTCTGTATATTTGAATCGTACCCAAAACAACAAACGAAGAAATGCTATACTTATAGTGTCTATAGTTGTAACGTTAAAAGTCGGCTCATGGACCCGGCTCAAATTCTCAAAGTATAACTTAATAATAGATGATTGTGGAAAACTGCTGGTTTGAAATTTCATAGTTTAATAACTGCCTTTCTCTTACTGAATACCTACTGTTACGACTGTGTTTCAATTTAGCAAATCAGAAATCTTCGAAACTTTTGGTCGGTTGGACGACAAATTATAGACGAAAACAAAATAGAACCGAAAGACTCAAGTTATCGAAAATTTAAAGAAAATATATTCTTTTACTGTTAGTTTTGCTATCATTGAATACATGTAGTAGACTGAATTGATTAGATGTCGCTTTTTTCTTAAAAGTATCCAAAGTTGAGTGAGATAGATAATTATCGATGTTTTCCTTACACTAACAATTTTAATATATTTTCAAAACACATAACGAAAACTTTCACATTCAAATGTTTTTCTTCTACTCTCGTACGGATTTTATGTAAAGGCGTTGTGTTTTGAATCCAAGCATTTAACAACAGGATAGGCAATTTTTGGTACAAAGTGAGTTCATCGAAGAAACGTTTTTCAAATGTGTTGCTTTCTCAGACTCTTAGCACTCTGATAATTATTAATAGAGCAGCTGTCAATTTGCAAATCTCGAAACGTTAATTGTATTTATTATTCTCTTAGCCTCGGGTGCAATTATAAAAACAGCTCTATGTTATGCAAATTCCAATAAAAACTTCTAATTATTTTTTAAAAATTATTTTTTTTCTTATCTAGAACCAGTAAAGACTGCTATTTTAAATATGGATGACAAAACTACATCTGAAGCGATCATGAGTGCATTTAACTCTATAGAATGTAATTGCAGTTTTGTTTATGAAGAACTTATCTTGGCAGCAATCTGTTTCGAGCCCGCTAACTCCGATATTCATCATTGCATGGAAGCGGAGTTTTTTAAAGTAGTTACTTCTTTTGACAGGTAATGAAACACAAAAATACTACCAAGTTCTATTTCTATAAAAACAGGTAAGTTATGTCAAGCAAAAATGGTCACGCGTTAAGGTTATTCAGCCACCGTTGAGAAATACATCTTAAACTAAATCAAGAACATGGAACTAGCACAACAAACCTCCGCATCAAATTTTTTTGTGGGAGGAAACTCCTTGAATTGATTCACCAGTTCTCAAGTGCATCCAAATACTATTATATAATCCGAAACTCTCTTTCTTCTTATAATGCGATTTTACTGGTGAATTTGTTATTTATTAAAATATTTTAACAATTTCACGTGATTGTCTCCGATGTCGTCAATATGTCGGACGCGTAGCTGAAAATACTACTGTTAAGTCATCAACTTTGTTATGCGCAAAATCCTTAAAAGGAAAAACACTTCAGTGTTTGGGCGCACTTGTTTTGATGTAATGAGACGTGACAATTCGAAACTGATTCTTGTTCCAACCGGTATCCTACTTGCGGTGGGTTCGAAAGTCCCAACATTAATATAGTGGTTGAAGTGTATGGCGTAAATGACAAAAATGGACCATATACGACTAAAGCCACTTTAGAGTTTTTGGGGATACTATATTTGCTTGAGACGTGACAACTGATGCTTGTTTATATCCCAACAGGTTACGAACCTTGACGGAGTTTAAATAAGCCCCCTTGCGGTGGGGTTCTAAAGTTCCAACGCGGCATGATCGCAAAAGCATTGACTGTGAACGTAGTCAGGCAAACCAATTACAGAAATCTTTCAGAGATCAATCGTGCCAAACGCAACTGAAAGGCTATACATAGTTCTTGACTGCGCAACGGGCCAAAAGTGTGGCAAATTTGTAACTACCGTCGAATATGGCTTTCGTGAAATCATTTTGCTGTAGTTTGTTGTTAATGTTGTCGGTAAACTTGGATATCCACTCGCCACGTCAAACCAAAGCACAAACTATCACGGATATCAGCTCAAGGCGATATTTCCAGCCAGGTAACGTCACTATCGGCGGTCTCTTTCCAGTTCATGTCAAGACCTGTTTAGACGAAGGTCTCCGCACATTCTACGTCACTCTTGCCGAGGCCATGGTCTTTGCAATCAAGGAAATCAACAAGAACCCACAAATACTACCGAATGTCACTCTGGGCTTCGATATACAGGACACGTGTCTCATTAGTAAACTTGCCATGCGTTCCGCGCTCGAGTTTATCAACTACAACGATTATGCATCTACTAATGCAGACTTTCGATCCACGAATGTACCGCAAACATGTGCAGGGGTGATCCGTACACGGCAATCCACGCCCGTGAGCGCCGTGATAGGAACGGGAACGTCACGGTCATCCACGCTGGTGGCGAACTTACTACAAGTTCTGGACATGTCTCTGGTAAGTTACGCGGCGACGAGCGATCAGCTGAGTAGTAAGAATTTTCCCAACTTCCTTCGCACGGTTCCGCCTGATCGCTTCCAGTCCAAAGCGATGGTAGATATCGCGCGGTATTTCAACTGGACCTATGTTGCTACCATAGCGGCCGACGATCCGTACGGGCGATCGGGAATCGAGTTTTTTCGTAAACACGCGGGTCCGCACGGGATATGTCTGGCGATGGAGCGATACTTCCCCGTGGATGTTTCTCAGAACGAAAGAGTCAACAAAATCAAGGATATCATCGACGAGTTAAAGACAATGCCTAACGTAAGAGTCGTGGTACTTTACTGCGACCGTCGAGGCGCAGTAGATATCGTGACACAGGCGGAGAAAAGTGGCGTGACGGGCGTCACGTGGATTGCCAGCGAGGCTTGGAGTACAAATCGATTTATCTCAGAGCTACCGACATCCTTTGACAAGAGGGAAATAAAGGGGATCGTCGGTGTGTCTTTCCGGAATGTTCTCGTCGAGAAGTTTAAAAACTACATGTTGAGTTTGAATTCCACGTACACCCCGACAGAATGGTGGAGCAAGTTCTGGCAACACAAAATGTGGGAAGACGAGCTCGACTGCACGTTTGGGAACACTTCCGGTTCCGCCAACCGGAAGCCAAAATGCCCGGCTTTTCTTCGAATCACTGAAGGGATGTATTATAAACTTCACGATGAGAAAGACGCGGCCGTTATCGACGCAACTTTTGCAATCGCCTATGCAATTGACAACATATTCAAGTGTAAAGAACCTAAAGGCTTGCTACCGGGTGGGAAATGCCCGGATACAGCGCCATTTCTCGACCCGAAGGACGTTTTGTTGTACCTGAAAAATGTCAATGTGACTGCACTAAAATCGCAGATCAGTTTTGATGAAAACGGCGACTATCCAGGGTTTTATACCCTGGTTAATCTCCAAGAGAACAAAAATGGAAAGGAGTGGGGATTCAAGGAGATTGGGACTTGGAGTGAGAGACGACATGAACGCCTGGTAATGAGTGACGACTCCATTGTCTGGAATGACCGCGTGACTTCACCAGTACCCAAGTCTGTGTGCAGTGAGGAGTGTGTGCCGGGATATCGCCAAACGAGAACGATTGGTTGTTGCTGGGAGTGCCTTGCGTGTGAGGAAAGATCCATCTCCACAGAGTATGGGGCACGGAATTGCACCCCCTGCAGGACGAACCAAATCACTAACAAAGAGAGAACCCGCTGTATTGACGTGCTTATCGATATAGTCCGGTGGAGTGACCCTTTAGCAGTTGTGGTGCTTCTGTTGATGGTGATAGGTATAATCACGACCTTCTTTGTGGTGGGAGTGTTTGTGAAGTTCAGCGACACCCCCCTGGTCAAAGCCGCGAATAGAGAGCTCAGTTACTTCTTGCTGTTCTGTATAGCGATGTTCTACACTGCGCCTGTGATTTACTTGTGGGAGCCCAACACTACATCGTGCCCCTTTCACCAAGCCTGGTACTTCTACTATTCCATCACGTGCGTTGCCATATTAGGAGCTAAAACCCACCGCATTGTTCACCTGTTTTCTACGACCACGCCGAACTCTGAACTGAGAAAGGGATTTCTCCTCAGATATCGCCACGTTTGGGCTGTATTAGGCGTGGCAACATTCGCTCTTACTGTAGTATTCATTTGGGTCTTAGTTGATCCCCCGCGACCCCACCTTAATAAGTCTCTAGTAACTGAGTATTTCTTAGAGTGTCAGCCGACTTCAAATGTGGGAGGCGAGTTTTGTCACTGGTTCTTGGTAGCAATATTAAGTGTACTAGCAGTAATGTGTGGTGTGTACGCCTTTAAAGCTAGAAAGCTCCCCCATAATTTTAACGAGGCAAAGTACATTGCGTTTGCTGTATACGTGATATTAATCGCCTGGCTGACATATTACCCTGTTTTTATATTCATCAGGGGGAAGTATATTGTAATATTGTCGTGTTTTGCCACCTTAATTTCTGCTACGGGCCTACTGGCCTGCATATTTGCCCCCAAAGTGTTCATTATTCTCGTTTATCCTGAGAAGAACACGATGGATTTCATGAAAGCGGAGCTAACGGAGCACACGTTTAGAAAGAGGGCGAAAGAACGCAGTGCTACCACACACAGTCAAAGCTTGTCCGCAAAAGACAACCCGAGTTTCTCCACCAATTCCACTGGCAAGCACGTCAGCATGGACTTCAAGAGTGTTCACGTGGATGAAATGGAAGGAAGCCCTCCCAAGACCCAAAAGTGGCCGTGAGTATGTATCAGTGTATTTAGTAGCGTGAGAGAACGAAATTTCGCATTCAGTACTAATAATAATGATAATAAACATGACAATGACACAATGATAAAGGTAATGATAATGATAAAAACAGTGACAGTGATAGCGATGATGATAATAATATTGGTAGTGAAGCAGTAGAGGCCGGGGAGCCCTCCCCAAAATTGCCGTGAGTATGTATCAGACTGGTGTATTTCGTGGCGTGAGAGATTGGCAGTTAACTTGTCTGATCAGTTAGTTAATAATAACGTTAATGAACATGATAATGTAATACTAATGACAAAGATATGGAAAGCGATAATGGTAACCATAATAACACTGATGTTGTTATTGCTTATGATAATGTCAGTGATAATGACAAAGTTAACACTAATGATAAAGATAATTACAAAGTTAACGACAACAATAACGACAGGGACATTAGCGATAATGATAATGATGATGATAATGACAATGGCAATGGCAACGATAATGATAATGATAACAACAGCCAGTAGTTAATAACTTCCTTCATTTTCAGTTATACTAAGTGTGGATAAATGATGTTGTTATAACTGTTTGTTTCTTATAAATGCATAACTTAAAATATCTCAATGATCATTTCAAAATTAAAAACTTGAAAAAAAAACAATAAGGAGAACGGACTAACTTAACTCATCTTTCAGGAAATTAACAATCTTAAGTACTTATGTCACTTATTCACCAACCAACTAACTAGCGAAGTCTTTACCACATGACGTAAGATGGACCGTAGTCTTGTGACTCGATGGGGTTTTTTTAAGATGCATATTATAGACTAGACGTCACTTTCTGTGTATATAAACAACATACAGACTTTGTTTAACTAACAATAAGTTTGACCATAAAATAATATTTTAAGTTTTGATTTTAAGATCGTCCATAGAAATCTGGAGCTCAGTCTTTAGGTCGTTCTTGCATTTTATCATATAGTTTATTGTTCTGATCACGTGTCCTCGCTAGAGCAGTACAGCTCAGCTGCTGGCTTACGTGACAAGCCAGCTAAGCACACACATGCACATACCAGCCCTATATCCGGCGGAAGACAGTGCTCTTCATCACTCTCGCTTCCGGCTTGCTTGTGATCGCGAAACTTTATGCATGATGCACGAAAACAAATTTGTCTTTTAGGAGATTAGTTTGTCTGTGTTTCTTGACCTGCTGTTAGCGAGATTAGAAATAAAACATACTTAATAATTTATTTTCCCTGAAAGAAAATAACTCACTGAAAACAGAGACGTCAGGTTCAGTTGTTTTGGTCGTTTCAGTGAAACTCAATATATTTAATGTATTGGGTGTATCCGGCGGTATATGCGTGTGTATTTACCATTTGTTCGTGCGTGGGCTGATATCAAGAAAGCACGCGAACAATGTTCATTTGATGTTCCATATTCAACAACAGGTTACCCAAGCTCCGTGTTGTGCTAATGTGTGGTGTGTGTTTTGTATCAACCATTTTTAGATCGAATTTATGAGGTTTTGTATGGGAAGTAATCCATTGAGCTTTCACTCAACAAAACTGAGAAACAAACATGTATTTTGCACTTAGTAGTCTCATAAATATACATTTTGGTGCTTGTGGAATACCAGAATATATTGTCTTTTATTTACCGAGATACTTTAAAATCATCTACACAACCCAGTTATAGGAGAGATTGTTAGTGTTATCAGATCAGTTTTCTTTATTGGAGGGGGGAGGGGGACGGGGTGACATTTTAGACAGAACAACCTCGCCTTCCACAAGGAATCGGAATTACCCCATATTCCACAAGACTTCAAATCAGTCTGCACGTAACTGAATTGAGAATGTACATACTTTTGATTTCGTTCTTTGTCAAATAGTTTGATCGACTATTTCCGATGCAAAGTCTCTCTAAAAACAGGCTAAGAAAAAGCGTGGGTGACCTGTGGTTCATGTTTTGAGTTTCTAAAGAAAATTCGCCAACAAGGTTTTACTTGAAGCGTTTTCAACTTAAATTAAGAAAACTGAACTTTAGTTCCAACCGTAAAACTAAATCAATAACTAAGTTATCACATGTACGGTTGGTGCTCTAAGGGCACCCAGTCGGCCAGAGCTGTGTGGATTTAATGACACATTGATATTCACCGTCTGCATAGCCTGGACGATCTGATCAACGCAGCTTCCAGTTAAAACTTTGAATTGTCAAGCAAACCAGACATTTTGTTCTTAACTATGCACTGATTTTATTAGAGACCTTAATATTTGATAATTAGCACGACTTAACTACAAGTGAGATTCTATGGTCGTACGATCAAGTTGTTGACGGGAGTTCGCAAATCGTTGTCGGGTCAAGTCTCGTGGGCATCCTCTTGTATATTACGAGAATTGTCGGAGATCCCGTTGTTAAAATCGTACGTACGTAGTCAAATCTGAAGGTCTCAATTACGTACCTATTTTGAACGTGCACTGACGGAGTAGATGCACAACAAGATTAATTTTGTCCTAAAGAAAATAGGTTTAACATCCTTTAGTTAACTATGAGATTTCGAAAAGATGTTTTTGGACACAGTATACTGAGAAGTACAAAATAAACCTAATTCGTTCAGAATCCGCCGAGCAAAAGGTCGAGGATACACATAAGTAACGACAACAAAAACAGGAATTTAGGTCACATCATCGGTGCACTGCGGTGTCTTTTACTCAATATCCTCCCTTAAGAAGGGCAGTGCTTTGCCAAAATGAAGGAATGTATAATTCACTTAACATGCATTAGACTAGACTCACATTTCCTCTGAGATCTAAAAAGGAGGGGGGTTGGTGGGTCAAAAGCGAAAAAAATTCGAAGGGCGAGGACCCGCGGGGGAAAGCAAACGAACCGTGCTGAATCCCCGAGAATATAGTCAAGAGATCGTTTTTTTTTATGCCAGGGGGGAGGGGGAGGTGGGCAAAAATGTGGTTCTCGCATTTCTAATAGCGAGAAGAAAGGTCAAGGACAGCTTTCGATTAATAGGGAGTTGTGATATTTTAAAAAGCAAAAAGAGGGTCAAGCCGTTTTTACGTTAAAAGGGGGTCACCAGGTTTACTTCAAACTGCTTGAGCACCTTGAACAGACACCCCCCCACCCCCTCGTTAACTTTATTTGCATAATTTTTTGCAAGCAGGTTCATTTCCACAACCTT
>JAOBRG010331751.1:4313-15350 GCA_027574985.1 Umimayanthus nakama
GGGACAAGTAAGTAAGAGTATTCCAAAATACAATTGTGTGTTAGATTAAGTTATGTTAGGTGAACTGCAGTGATCTTTTGTGTTTTGCTTGATTGATTTGAGGCCTCGGCCATGACATTTCCAAAGTATGTGGAACAACTGCACTACGCCTTTTAAAACTTGTGGTTTTTCGTCTTGCAGACAGATTCACTGAAACAAATGTGCGAGATATCGTTATACAAACATCACATTACTGAGGACTCTGTGTTAGAACTGTTAAGTATTGCCGACCAATACAGTGCAGCCACGCTTAAGGTAATCAGTTACTTGGTTGGCTAACGCGTTTGTGTCCACGTTGAAGAGAATACCTCTTCACTACATGTTTACTCTTTGTTCCACCTAAGAATGCCAGGAAAGATAAAACAACAACATCTTGAAGATTTTTGGTCAAACCGTTCGTTTGTCCAGTAACAGAGGACTTGCAGTCTGTATTAGAAACAAATTGTGTTAGCTGTGTAGTGAATCTTGTTCTTCCGACAAATCAAAGAAAAATAAATTAAAACACGGTGTCAAGCAACGTTTTCTTAAATCCAGTGAGAGGATGCACATGTTCGATAATGTTCGTAGAACCATTCAATACTCGGTTAACGCACGGCTAGTCGTCTGTTTTCTTATCAAGGCCAAATGAAATCCTCTATTCAGTAACTGTGTGAAGTCTGATTTTAGATTTACTTTTTGTGGTGTTTGTTGAGCACTGCATTCGCTGTAATTCATTATCAAAATGGTAACACACACCTTTTTTATTCCTAGAAAGGTACATTTAACTACATAAAAGCCCACTCAGATATATGTGAACGCGAATTATTTGAGAAACTGCCTCAGCATCTTCAGCAGGAAGTGATGAACCACATTCATCCAAGGTGAGAAACAAGGAAGATTTTAAAATAAATTGGGAAAAAAACCGCTAAGCTACGTAAAATAGAAAGTTTTGGAAGGAGCTATATATAGTTACCTGATTTCACTTGTCGATTATATCCTTGTTGTACAAGCTAAGAATAATTTTTAATTCTACTTGTTGCAGGTCAAGCTATGAAGAACGCGAGAGTGAAATGGAGGGTGTATTCGAAGATTTCGCTGTAAGTTATTGTTTATTATGTTACCTCTGTGCGGGGTAGGGTGATTTAAGTCTGTACAACTTGATATTTTGTAGCCGATGCTACCAACCCCCCGTCCATTCTCCCTCCCCCCTTAAATTTCCGTTTCACTTCGCCTCCCCCGATTCCCTGTGTTTCCTTGCAATTCGCTATTGTTTCATTTGTTTCAGTTTGTAGATAAAATTGCAATTCGCTGTTGTTCCATTTATTTTGTAGACATGATTACCTATACCGGAAAATTCTTATGTTATTGTAGTTTGTGTGATAAACAGAATAGAACGCGAACGCTTTGAAACAAGGATCTTACCTTCTTGTGTTCCATTTCGGTATCTGGCTCATTTCCCGTGCGCACTCGTGAGATATCTCGAATTGAACACTGAAGATAATTTCATAACTCGACACGAGCGTGAATCATCTTTATGCAATGTAGCTTTTTATTTCAGAGTAAAGTGTCACTTAATCATCTGCTTTGTCGTGTAGTGGATGGCATTGACATGCAAGTATAGTTTGACATATTGGTGTTATTTTTTTCAGTCTTGTAATCTGGTGGATGGCGGAGTGAATGAGATTGGTTCGGATGCTAACCGTGAAAGATTAGAGGAATGTATTCGTAACCTGCAGGAGGTGTTGGGAGACTCTGTATCTCGATCAGAACTGGTGCGAATGACTGTTGCGGCTGACTACGACGTGAATAGAGCCGTGAATTTCTATTTCTCCCGCTAGGAAAGGAACTCTTACTCACTTTTGCGCTAGATTCTCCGTGTAAATAGCTATACTAAGTCACCGAATCAAGGCAAAGCGTACGGTCGAATATTGCGCGGGAACTAGCTGCGTTTAGTTTTAATGTTGCAATTTGGCGAACTTTCTGCGCTGGCAGCTCTAATCGGTGCATCCGTGCAGTGATAGTAAGCGAAGGTTAGTTAAAGAAAAGGCGACTGGACTAAAATTCGATATAGTACGCAAGTGGAACATCCCTTTCTGCTCTCTTGACGTCGCCTTCATCTCCTAATTCCGCTTCCTTTGCCACCATTTGCCGTATCCACTTAGAGCTCCTCTTGGTTATATATGGGGCTGTCTGCCGAGGGAACAAGAGCTGGCTGCACAATATTATTCTACCTATATACGGCCGTTTTTGTTGCTTTTCAGCTGAGAAAATTGCCAGCCGAGAAACAGCCAGGGGATGTTACGTTTGATTGAGTCACCGAGACTGAGCCACTTCAAAATACTTAACAGTTCAGCTGTTTCTAAGTCCAATGAAAACTGACATCATGCTTCTCGTCAAACATTTTCGGAAAATTGCTGAGCGTTTTTTCATTTTTCATTATTTTTTATCTACTAAAAGTAATAGTGACAGCATGCTTGCGATGCAGAAACGTCAACTTCGTGTGAGACAGAGCATCATGTTTTGCAGGGGAGTTTTTCGGAAAGACCGATTTTGAGTTTGCGACTGTCGGTTGTATATGGAAGCAACATACTGATAGAGCGAATGATTTTGGCCAAGTCTTATTTTAATTTAGTGAATAATGAAACTTTTCATGCGGTGCCGAAATCTCATGCGGGCGCTGACGAGAAACATGATGTCAGTTTTCATTGGCCTGACTGATAGTTTATAAATGTAAGCCTTTCTTTATCGAGCTGTTGCCGACGTGTGGCGAACGGAAACGTTTTAGATGTCGAAGGCACAAGAATTTCAGTACGGACCCTATGGTTGTGAAAATATTATAGGCTTGTGCGATATTTGGTTTTACCTGCCAGTTCAACTTCACTGGTACAACAATTGTCTGTTACCGTGTTGGTCCAAATAATCGCCCTAGGCGTTTTATAAATAAAAAGGATTTGAAAGGGGGTGTTGAGTCTGTTAGCACAAAGTATTTTGTTGAAGTTCTCTCGCAGTACGACGAGGTGAAACTAAAATCTTTACGATTAGATAACATCAAAACCGCCACACACCTTTGCGACAATCAGTTTTCGACGCAAGCAATAAAAATTGCACGAAACCTGCAACATTAGAAGAAAAACATCAAACAGGTTCGATTCATGCAGTTTTTATTTCATGCGTAAAACATCAAATCCAGGCCACCGGCACATAGTGGTGTACGGATGGATCGTATCACTTGACTGGTGTCTAGTCTTCAAACGGCCAAACAGTCGATTTGATAAAAGGCGTTACATAAAATTTTAAAAAGAAAAACCAGACTGAATGTACGTCGTTATCAATTCGACCGTTTGCCCGTGTGAGGATATGGCGCGGGCTGGGAGAGGAATTACTTACAACGAACACTCTAGGAAAAGGGTGGCAGGGCACAGTGCTCAACGGGTTCAAAAAAATTCTTAAACTGATAACATTTTCGCTGGCTGCAAACCATCGGTTATCCTAAAGCCCGTGGTTTGAGTTCGTTGTCCGTTATCCCGAACGGTGCTCATCACCGACAAAACTGCATCAGTCGACACTGCTGTTTGTTTGGGGTAAATTGACAAATAACCAGAGTTTTTGTGACGAGACATGTTTCAACAAAAACTAGCTAACCATAAGAGAACACAAAAGTAAAAACAAGAAATAAATTACAAAACTGTAAAATGATATACCATATAACAGTGGCAAGTCTTTTATTTGTACCTCAATAAAATCTATAGTTACAAACTCTTAATAAAAGTACATGGGTTGATATCGGCTTACGAAGTAACTAAAAATTTACTGAGGACTGGAATACAGTTGTCATGGCACTGAAGTTAAATGGGGGCGGAAAACGTGACACATAAAACACATCATACTGCCGCTGGTGACCAGGCCAATTTTTGCCACTATACGAGCCGACAAAATGAGACCACGTTACCTGGTGCAGTACACTTACCCTCTGTAAGACTAAAATCGTTGCGGAAGAAGTTGCACGTGTAACAAGGCCTTTAGGAAACGAAATATTTTAGTATAAAAAAACGACTAGTTAAGCAACTTTTTACAACAAAACAAGCGAAAACGAAACTCCTAGTTGCAGTATGTGTAAAACCGGCATTATTCTTCTACAGCCTCTGTTCATTGTGTGCTATGAAACAGATCAGTTGCCATAATAAAATGAATGATCAGAGCAAGTTGGCTTGGTAGGCCGTTTCAATTCCTTAAAAACTTTGAATTACGCTAACCTATACACAATCCGGTCTTTGCATGTGTCTACGTAGCCTACTTAAGTAACGTGTTTTGAAACGAGTAGTTTGCGGTTTATAGACAACCGAAAGCAGCTGAAAAAAGTTTGCCGACCGACTATATTGCAGCGCTCAACTAACTAGAATAACACGAATGTCACAGAAGAGCAAGTACAACGCGTCATCGACATTTCTGGGAACGAAATAACAGTCAACAAGAGCGAAGAAAGCCATACTCGGAGGATCTTGTAGTTGTTGAGCTTTTTGAGCAAACGTAGTAACGCTTAGTCACACATAACTTAATAGATGTCGGTGGAAGACGGTGCACAAGTTAAGACGGGGTTTTTAAACTTGAGAGTCAACAAGGAAAAATGGGTCTACAGTGGTTAAAAGACTACAATCATCGTTTTAGCGCACAGCTAAACAGCTCAAGTTTTCAAGTTACTAAAAAACATGAACAGCAAAATAAACAATTTTATCTTACTTGTTTGGACCTTAAGCTAAAACGTAAGTGAAACAGCACCAAACGGTAGAAGTATAGTTAAAAAGCTCGATTTAATACTATTTGGACATTGCCTTCGCCGTGGTCGTACAAGTCCACAACGAACATTGTTCGCCTCTTCTTCATCTCCTTTGCTCCACAGCTTAGTAGCTCCGTCACCTCAAAACCGGTTGGTGACTGTCCACAACTGAGCATGCGCAGAAAGGGGCTTGCTGATCGACCCATATTATACTCGTTTTCCGATGCTTCAGTGTGGATGTCCGGGAAAAACACAGCACTTAGCACGGTTCGACGGTTTAAACCGATGATCAACAATCTCCAGTAACCTTGTGACGTCACAAAGTGTCGGCCATCGGCCGCCGGTATGACACACTCGTGTTCTCGCCCTGGTGAACAGAATGTGGGAAGAGTGTCCGCATACGCAGTGCCTAAACCAAGATTGATCAGATCACCAGCTATCTCCTGCCAATCACTGTCCAGAACCTCGTACGGGTAATGCCTGTCACCCACACTGCTCTGATTAGAGGAGTCAAGGTCATGACGTTTGCGTGGTCGTTTTGTTCTCTTCAATGGAGTTCTACTGCCAGTAGCATTGCTCTCTTCCGGATAGGCTCTCAAGCTTGATCTCTGGCCCTCATCAATGGCTCTTTTCCTAGCCATGCTCCGAGTACACATCCTATTTGACAGTTCCTTTTGAGCCTGCCCCCTTCTAGTTTGGGACCGAGTGCGAACTTGGCTTGAACTGGAATCGGAATCGCACTGAGAGCTTTGGTGTTCTACAAAAGAAAAAATATCACAAAGTACTTGAGCTTTTCGTGCATGCCGGCGTTCCGTCTCAAGATTACTACCTGTAAGGGAGAAAAACCTGATTTTTGCCAGCTGATCGAATGGAGTCATTGAATCGAAGGCGAAAAGCCTCTAGTAAAGATGTGTGCACTAGGTTCATCTACTGTGTTTGGTTGGCAACAGTCCGAAACGAACGTCAGTAACAGAACGTTGGAACAAATGTTGTGTGCTACTTAATGCCTTAAGAGTCAAATTCTCGGTTCCTGCGTATCACTGTGGGTTGGAATGTGCGAGTCTGTTTGAAGTTTTATTGACAGCTACAAAAACTAACTTTAAAGAGATGATATCTCTGCATAAAAAAAACTCCAGTTGTGGTTGTTCAAAGATTGGAAACCTTTAGCTGTTTAGCCAGCCGATAAATCCCTTTAAATACTGTAGACAAAACTTTGCACATTCCGCCGGATATTAAAATTATCTAACCTTTGTATAACTAGGCGGATGTGTTACAATCCTAATGGTGAGTTGTGTCTTCTGTCACCATACCTGCTGTAGGCATTTTATCCTGTTCCTCATCATCCCAGCTACTGCTACGCTCAGAAATGCTATCGCCAATTCCATCTGATTCTGTGGGGATGAACTCCATGGCAACCACAAAACCCTGTAAGGTCAACCTAACATGTTGCATGAATTGTAAATCACTCATAATTGCTGAAACGCTCTCCATGCTCACAAGTTGCAAAGGCTGGTCACTAGGGAACAGACTCTCGTATGCACTGAAAGTTGTTGGCAAAGGTGGAAAGCAATAGTTCCCACCACTGCACGACTCCCACAAGATTTCTTTTGCTTCACCAGATTTCCTGAACTCGATGACTTCTCGCACAACGTTGGAACTACTGAATGGTTTTCCCTCAATCTCTCCAGGTCTGGAGAGCAAGTAAACTTGTGAGTCCCTCGTTGTTGTGAGGTATGTATTTCTTGGAGACTGCGAATTGAGTACTTCTACTTTTAGGAGCATTCGAGCACAGATGAGGATTTGGCCAACAGCGATGGATTGGGTGACTTCTGGTTGAGAACAAGCATAGAGCTTGACAATGATGGTAAAATCGGTGGAACCTGAATGGAAAACAAATGTAACAACTTTTTTGCGGCTACATGTTCTTGAAGATGCCGTCTCAAAAAGCTACCTACCACCTAAAGACGAAATCCTGAGCCAACTATACTAATAAGTAACAAAAGAGCTGTATGGTATGTCGGGAAAAACCGGGGGCGTCTTTAATTTCTTATCAGAACTTTTAAGAAAACATAGGATTAAAATTTAAGACATTCACCAGTCACGAGACTGATTGAGATATTTATACCGTATGTACCTGTATATATGTCAACCCCCTATGTAAGTTAAACCACATTTTAAAGATAGAAATGACACTTTTTGGTGACCCATTCTAGTTGCTTTGTTATTTTGCAATACGCATTTCTGCGTTGACTGTAGAAAACTCATTTCTGTTGCTGTTAAAGACCTTCACCCCTTCCCAGATTTTGGAAACTTCAATTGTCAATTATAGTAAACGCTTTACCTGTGTAAAGGTTGCACCCCTGACTTTGGACCAGAACTCTTGTAAAAATTGCATCATTATTTGTTTTGAGAAAGATACCAGAAATCGAGGTTGATTTTCTGGGTTAATTTTCATGCCTCAAGTATTTGAACTATACTTGAGTAAATTCAATAAAGAAAGCTCTTGTAATTAAAATGATGACGATCAGTTTCTGGTACAATATACAAACGGTACATGTATTCCGTTCTTACCATCTCGCAGATGTACCCATTTGTACATCCACAAGTCCTTTCCTCCTGGGCTCTTCTCTCTCTGGTCACGACTTACAAATGTAACAACACCAGCAACATCACAGATTAATTCACTTGGTAACTGGGCGAGAGATCCACTGTCAACAAACCTACCGAATGGGAACAACCAGCAACAACTTGAAGTTTTCATTGACAAGCACTCACACTCGAACTAATCTTAGATCAATTCATACGTATCATAACGTTTCCATGAAGACATTTAAAGTTAGATTAAGAGAAAAAAACTCGCCTTAAACTATTAAATCAAGCTGCTGCTGTTATTTATTTTCTTGATTACTTTTTCATAAACATGTATGTCTGTTTTAGTATATAATTATTTGTGTGGAATATTTTATAAAACACATTCAATCAAAATAGAGTTCTGATTGCCTGGCTCGTATAGCCCAATGGTTATTCCAGGCAACCAGCACCTATCTGTTAAAAACAATATGAATGCAATAAATGAGGTGAATAAAACGTTTTTTGTAAATGCAAATGGACTTTGAAGCTTTAAATTTTGACACTATGGAAAGTACATGGCTGAAATCTTGAATTTTAAAAAAGGTAAATGTGTAACAGCGAATGTGCAATAGCTGTGTTGTCACAAATTTTGTACAGTTTTGATTAAATTACAAAAAAAATTGATTATTGACTTTGAGGCTTAAAACTAGCATTTATTTCAAAGAATTTGTTATTTAAAGAGGACAATTACTAAAAAAAGTCAGAGTTTGACTCAATATGGCATCAACAAAGGCTTGCCATGATAAGAAGTGATAGCCTTTAATGCAATCTTGTTCTCCAATAAGTCTTAGTAAAAGTCACCACATTTGGTAGTTTAGCTTAAATACAAAGGAAGTTCTCAAAAGTTGAAATTGGCACAGGCACTTTTGCACTCCCTCCCCCCCACTCTCAGGCTGAATAGGGTTAACACACTGCTGTAATTGTTGGCCAGATATGATAGTGGTTAGCTTGGTGGTGGATACTTAAAATAATTTAACTGACACTGAATCCTATGGGCTGTTACTTTAAAGTAAAGTACACAACCAGAAGTGTTAACATCTAAACACAACCCTCCTTTACCAAACAAAAAAACAAAACAGAAGAAAAAAACATTAACCACCCAATCTGAGACATAAAAATGAGTTTTAAACCTGCTGAACACAAGCCCACCAGCTCATACTTGGAGAGATAACCATATATTTAGAGGACTGGAGACTACTCTTGAGATGCAAGATATTTAGATGACATAGAGTAATTTTTTAATAAACAAACAACAAAGCTGTTTGCAACTTAGCACATGTGTATCTAGACTGAGAGTTTTTCATTTAATGTGAAAGATTTGAGATACAAAATGCAACCTTGTTATCAGTTCAGCACACTTTAAAATTCAATAACCGTCCAAAATTACCTTCCCCAAGCCCCAGAATATTACCCCTTTCAGAAGCTGTAAGCCCACACAAAAGTGCTTTTAAGTGTACAAGCCCCTTGGCTTGGAAGAGTTATGGTGTACCATTGGTATGGCAATGGAAAGGAATTACCGGTATCTTACTGGTATTCTCTTCATTTGTAGTTACCTGTATGGAACATCTGGAATTTGGTATTCTGGACTCAAATCCCGTGGGGTTAGTTTGTATATTTGTCCTTGAGGGTTACTCGGATTGACAGACAATTCGATGTTCACAGATGGTTTGTTAGTATAAACTGTGTTACTTGTAGGTCGGTACTTCCTAGACACACGATAACCTGTCACACAAATAACATCTCCAACGGCAATGTGTTTGTAGAAACTGACACACACACTATTCCAAAGACAGACAGACAGAGTTGAAGAGCTGTCCTCAACTAGCAAATTTGCCACGAAAGGTAATTTAGATTTCAAATCACTTGGTTTTCCAAAATATGAGAGTTTTGATTTTCCTACAACTCGACCAATCAACGCTGGGTAAGGTCTCCGCATAGCTCGCCAGAATGCATCAAGGTCAGAAATCGAAACAACTCGAGCGATTCGATTCTCCAGTCGAAGTCTTTGTTGCACATCCGAATTATTCCACACAGAACCAACGAAGTCAACATTATTCCACAGAGGTAAGTAACAGCCTCTGGATGTGGTTAAGGGGACGCCGCTTTTCTCTTTAACAGATGCATTAGCACAGAAAGGCAAACTGTCATCTCTGGCAGACTCGCGCGAGTTATTCACATTTCCCAAAATTTCAAGCCCTCTAATGATAACGATTGCATCTGCATTGATAGCGCCGTCATTTACTTGGCTGAAATAATCAGTCAAGAGTAACACCGTGTTCCTACACAATCGATGACTATAAACAAGCTGATTGAAAACTGGAGAAAGAACACAAGTTGCTTTGAAATTGCCGTCGGTCACAACAACATCAAAAACATCCACCGAGCCTGCAGCTTCAGCTACAGATATATCCTCAAGAGGAAATGTTCTGTCCTTCAAATAGCGAAAAACTTCCAAAACTCTTACTCTGACGTTCTTTCGTGTCCTGTTACGTTGACAGGACTCTTTCAAGCGAGCAACACTTCCAACGGTTAGACGCAAATTTTCAACATCTTCTTTTTCCGCCATTTTGAATGCTTTTGTACTCAGTCCCCACTCGACCATAGCTCTTTTAGGGCTAGGATAACATAAATAATAATGGCCCACCACAATGCTGTGAATCATTTTTTAAAAAAAAAATTACGATTTGAACTTTGCGAATTTTTATTTATTGGTTTTGTGGCGGGGTAGAGATGGCGAAACATGAGCTTAGTGAAAGTGAAAACTAGCGAGAGCCACGGGGCAAGACCTAAAGTTGTGGGCATGATGTGGGCGGGGAACCAAAGTCAGCGAATTAGAGCTCAACTGTGGTGTGCACGTGAGACCCAGCCAATTCTGTTACCTCGTAACGGACCCAGACATTTGGAATTCTTTTTTAAAAAGAAGGCAAGAACACTGAAATGTTAATGATTCGAGCTAACTTAGTATTGTGATGTGATACATTTTTTGACTCTGAAGCATTGCTCTTTGCCATTTTGCAAGAAAATTTGTTTGATCAAACCCAAAGAAATTTGTTTTCGCGTGTTTTTGAATCATGTCACAGCTTCGATTAGTAGAGTGTGTTCCAAACTTTTCTGAAGGCCAAAACCGAGAAGTGATCGATGCCATCGCGCAGGCCATTGCTGCCACAGAAGGATGCAGTTTGTTGGACGTAGATGCTGGCGCCTCGACTAACAGGACTGTGTATACTTTTGTTGGATCACCAGAAGATGTTGTAGAGGGAGCCATTCACGGAGCTAAAATGGCACGACAGCTGATAGACATGACTAGGCACAAAGGTGATCAGAGTTTCAACCAAATGCTTGAGCTAGTGCAGTGGTCGAATAGCAGTTACTAAACAACATTCTTTGTTATGAGATGATCCGCGAGGCTTAAAGTTGCCTAATAATTGTGACATTTTTAATCTAACACTCATAATAACTACCTGCCTGTATATTTTATTATTATTATTATTATATTATTATTATTGTTATTACTGTTATTATTATTGTAATTATTACTGTTATTATTATTATTATTGTTATTATTATTATTATTATTTTTGTTATTATTATTATTACTATTGTTATAATTTAAT
>JAOBRG010331862.1:0-15350 GCA_027574985.1 Umimayanthus nakama
TGTACTGGCAGCCTAATGTAGCTGGACACAAGTTCGTTGCCGCCAAGCCCCCTTTCCTGTTGTCGCTCTAGATATATATCAATGCAAAGCTTGTGAATTTATCAAAATTACCGTGAAAAGTTTGTTTATAACTGAAACTTTATAGGTAAACGAAAGCGGGCATCATGATTCAAAATAACCCTTCCTTTTGTAGTCATTAATGCGGCTGTCAGTTTCAATTTTCGCCGTTTGTAGTTTGTTTGTTTGTTTTAACACTTTTTGAGTTATTATTCCGTGTTAGGGATTTTCAATTGTATGCACAATTAGTTTTCTGCAAACGTTGATGAAAATTTCCGTTTTGCAGCGTAAAAAATGCCCTGTTGAGTAATTGAAAAGTGTTTGGAACCCTTCAGCACGGTTTTATATTTTCCGTTATTAGTTTATCAACCTGAAAATTGGAACGCTTGAGGTTAAAAATTTAGGAAGTATTAATCCTTTGCATTGTCGTAGTTTCAGCCAAAACAAGTACGCCGCTGGGTTCACGATTTACTTCCTGTAACAACTCTCGTTCGCCATATCTCGCACACTATTAGATGTATTAAAAAACAATCTATTTTGACTGGAAGTTCATTTAGTGAATGTTTATGTTCTGCGAAAACCTCAATTTTTATATCTTGGTCCGTTCCAACGTGAAGGTAACCTTAAGTGCTAATTATTGATTGAAGAAGACTATTTTACTGTTTTTTCTGTTTACTGTAAACTTTATTAGTTTTTAACGGTGGCGTCAAGTTTAGAACAAGTTATCACTAGTTTCTACAATCGAGAAGCCACTGCTAAGATACTAAACACATTTTTTGATATTTCATAAACCAGATCACACATTTGTAGACTTGAGAGCCGTAGAGAGCAATGTGAGACCATGGTCCGCTGTCGACAGAGGTGCATAAACACATATGCCGTGCCACACGGTCAAACCAACTGTGGTGAGTCAAGCTTTGATGACGACAGATGCTCGGTTTGGTGCGACAGAGACTATGTGTTGCATGGAACATCCACAATTTACTGTCTAAGGGGCGTTTGGCGTGACCATTTTACGGGATCGATTGCTAGAACGCAATGCCAAGATATTGGTAAGTACATGGATGAACACACATGCAGTTACACTCCAGTAACTCTAATTGGAAAGGAAACTATTATTACTTCGAGTTCTGGAGGTTTTGAGGTAAAGGGGTTTGGAAGAAAAGAACATATAACACCTGATTGACGATATTTTATCCTTACACGTGTTTTATTGTACAATTACTATTAGATTACACACTTTTGTACCTTTGAAAGAACTGTTTCGTAGTCTATGTAGAAGATTACAGCGACTAATGTAATCTTACGGTCTAAAATGTAGTAGCTCATAGTCCGCAAATTAAAAACCGCCTTCAAGTTATCAACGGTACAACTACAAAGAATAGTACCTGAGGGGAAGAAAGATCACTTCGAGTCAGCGGGGAATTCGAGTCACCGAGGGCTCGAGTTATCGGGGTTTAGTTGACGGGTTGACGCGTTGACACGAAGACAACTTGCTTCGTTCTACTATAATTTATAGATTAAAGAAAATAATTGACAAGTTGACAGGTTGACATGAAGACACCTTGCTTTGTTCTACTATGTTACACGGTTAACGTTAAAGAAAGTCGGTGACGATCGCGATCGAGTAGCCGAGCTGACACGTTGACATGAAGATAACTTGCTCCGTTCTCCTATAAAAGACAGGTTAAAAAGTTTGTTTCGCAACGACGTGTCAGGCTATTTAATTTACTTATTTCAAGCCTGGTTCTCCTGTGGTCTTTCAGCAACACAATACTGATATCTGATAGGTTAACTAGGCGAACGGTAAGTATTTTAAAAAGTAATATTGACTTAAGAAAGATCCTAAAACTTTAATTGTAACAAATATAGATAAAGCCCTCACCTTTTGACAGATTACAATTAGGTCTGTAGGAATAAAACCCGGAGTATAGTACTTATTTCTCACTTTTGATTCAACTTTATGACACCAACTAATATTGTACTGACCCCGTTATCTTTCAGAAAGGCTCTACAGGGAAGATATTCCTCGTTTGGTCTTGGCACACCGGGGTAAAAGCAACCGTCGCATGGCCAGTAATATTTGGACTTATTTTTTTATTAATTATCCCACCTCCGCTTGGGTAGTCACACTATACGATGCTATTGGGTTGTTTGAAAACCACATCATCGTGTCAGAGCGTTCCTTCGTCAAGTTCAGGTATTATAATTACAACATCGCTGTTACCCGATTTCCCAGATACCCAAGCCGCCGTACCAGAGTCCCTATTTCAACCATCGTGGGCTCAATAACTGGTAGTAACGCTGAAGATGTCGAGCAACTAATCCAAAGGAGATTCCAAGAACGTGGTGAAACTTTCACCTCTATACACGTGGTACGCAGAAGTGTACTGCAAAAAGGCCTTTACACAGCCTACGCAAAACCTTCACACAATGTCTTTGTCAAAAAGTTTGCAGGTGTCATCGTTATTGTTGTAGCTCCTTCGTTTTTTAATATTTAAGGCTCCGTTTTTACCCTGGGGAGTACTCGTTACTGTTGTAGCTCCTTGCTCTAAGGCTTCACTTTAACCCTAGGGGTTGAGTAGTCGCTATTGTTGTGGCTCCTTCGTCTCTCAATATCTAAAGCTTAACTTTAACCCGGAGGAGTAGTTGCTATTGTTGTGGCTCTTCGCTCTAAGGCTTCACTTTCACCCTAGAGATCGAGTAGTCGTTATTGTGGCTCCTTCGTCTTTAAATGTCTAAGGCATTATTCTCACGCTAGGGAGCACTCGATATTTTTGCGGCTCCTCGCTCTAAGGCTTCGCTCTCACCTGGAAGAGTAGTGCTTCTCGGCCTTTCAATATTAAAGGCTTCGTTTTACCGTAGGGAGTAGTCGTTATCCGGATTATCTAGTATTTGTAGTCTCTTTGTAGTGCGAGGTAGATAATGAACAAACGAAACTTAAGACCAAACGTACAATTGTATTGAATTACACTTTTGAACACTACTTGGCTCACAGCCTCTCCGCTCAAACCCGGCCTACTACGCATGGCATTGACGTCATGATCATCTTACTATATGGGGAATTTTACTCCTAAATACTTTGGGCCAGGGGGAAGGGATTGTGCAGCGCCTTTTGCGGAAACATGACCCGTTTTCAGACGAAACTATTTAAAATTTATTTTGCCATATTTCATACTTAAAGTTGAAATTCATATTTACTTTCAGGGATCATCATCATTCATCATCATCATCATCATTTTAATTATACAAGTAAAGTTTACATTTGTTTTATAGGACTGATCCGCAAATAGCTAAGCCAATCGAGGCAGATCAGTCATTAATGGAAGAACGATAAACTACAAAAAAGAAAAATATAAACACATAAATAAATAAATAAATAAACACACACGGACTACCATCCCCCCCCCTCCCAACCTCCATACACACATGTACACACACAACGGAAATATTGAAAATTCTTTACAAGGAAAGCATTTTAACGTCGGACAGTTTGCTTCGCAATAACTTACAAAAGGGTGTCTTTCTTATACGAGTTTTATCGCTTGACCTATCTGGGAGATATTCAAATAATCATCACGGGTTCTCAGCGTTTTCAGCAAAATGTTGTGCAATTCTGTTTTAAACGTACCTCTAGATCAAAAATTTTTTTATTCTACAAAGGGCACTGTCTTTCTCCAAAAGTGAAGCCAAGTTTCAATAAGACCTAGATATCAAAATCTGCATCTAACTTCATTCCCAAATGTCAAAACCTACACCCATTTTCAAACCAAACTAACACAGTCTGGACCTGTTGTCAGTCCAAAATTAAAAATCTGTACCAATTTTCAGACCCTAATGTTAAAATCTACACCATTTTGAGAACAGCTCGAAAGCAATTACCCTATGGCGCTGTAAATACTTTGGGTAGGGAGAAGGTCCGGCTAGTAACTCAACTGTAAGCGCCGAAACACGAGCAAGAATAAAAGTTGGTTGACCATTTGTTGCCATCATCAAGACTGACCTGGTTTCTATCAGCAGTTTTCAAATTTGTTTCTAGTTCGCCTCAACTAATTCACAAGACCAAGCTTATTTCTTATTTTTTATTAATTCACTTATAAAATCTGCTTCAGTGGATTAGATTAGTCTCGTTTTTGCGTTTCGTTGTTGCAGCTCACCGCAGATCCCACGACAGAAAATGCAATCGACAGAATTTCACCATCATGCTATTGATGACTCCAAAGAGTGCAACATAACATTCTAAAACTCAGTTTCAAACTTAAATGCATGCACTCGGCGCCCGGGCAAAAGTAACGTACTGGGTTTTGAAAACTGCAAGATCAAGTTAATTGTAATCATTTCAGAGATAAAACGTAGCAAACTCTGACCACTGAGTAAATAAGTACTAACAAATCCTAAGCTATCTCCACTTTGAAACTAATAATAAAATAACAAAAACTTGGGTGTTAGTGATAGCTGTGACGTAATGATGACGTCATTTTTGTCAGTTTTAAATTTCGATCTTGATAGACTGATGAAGTGACGTTGAAAGTGGTGTTAATCATGTCGACAGCTACCTACCTGTGTAAAAGAATGGAGTCCAAAATGTTCCCAATAATTTGAAATTTTTATGAAAAGTTATCGTTTTTCGTTTTCTTATCGTTTTGCACTAGAAAAATAAAACCAAAGAATGCGAAGCCTGGATAGGGTTAACTTGAACCTTTAAAATGAACTTTCAGTACCACTCCACAAAACTCTTGTCTCCGAACATATCCAATCATTTTACCAAATGGTACTGAGTAATTGTCACTGTTGTGTGCTAACGGCTTGGTTCCGTCCTTTGTCATAGTCAAGCAAAGGTAAACAGAGTTATATAAACACGGTGGAAAGTTATCTTAAAGACAGGAAATTACATTAGGTGACAAAAATCAAAATATATAGTTTCCGACAGAAAACAACAACAAAGTTTAAAGAAAAGCAATTTACAGTTTAAAAACAATAACAAACTTGAAGCAGCACAAGAGTTTACCTATTTATCTATCTATTTGTGTACGTCGTCTATCATAGCACAAAACTGATCTGCCACGGTTTAGAAATATTAAAAAGGGTATACATTAAAAATTTCTAGGTAATAGGTTATTAAAAGTTTATTTATCTCATCATGATTCCCTCCAAACAAACTTATGTGCATTCAAAATTACGTAAGAGGCCCGGGTTAAACGTCGAACTTCACATGTGCCGAATCTAATGCAAATGAGGTAGAACAACAGAATTTACTCATTAGCAATTGATTTGGCACATGCGAAGTTCGACATTTAACCCATGCCCTAATTACCTAACGGTGCGTTCGTTTATTCCGGAATTGAAATAAAATTTCAAAATTATCTCCTGTCTCGCAGAATAATCAATTATCTAGTTAAAGGTAATGGCTAGGGCGAGAGAAAATACTCAGTTACGTTTTTCTTCCAGTTTTGCAGAATTTGGACAAAGTTATTACTTTGTTAATTCCCTTATTTGGAATAGAGTCAATCGAACACGCCCTTAGTTAACACTTTTCTCACGGGTTTGATTGTGATTAGTGACTCGAATATCTTGCTCCTCTCAGGAACGCCACAAACAATCCTGTTTTCTTGGAAGTGCTTATAGCAGGCGACCCTCTTAACAGTAAGCCGCACTAAGTATTGAATCTTCACACACATGAAGTGTTTCGAGGGTCAGTATTGGTGTTCAGTTTAACTGTTAATAAGTGTTGTGGGAACTGAACTTTCGCAGCTTTCTGTGTACGTGCTATGACTTGGTCATTATACGGAGCAATTAACTGTGGAATCTTAACCACGATCAGTTTTAAAGTAACACCTATTTTCACGTGGATCTTAGTGCTGATGGTCTGTTCTAGTAGTGTCTGAACAATTAGTCTAGTCAAGTTTATCTGTTCTTCTTGTCACAAAAACAATATGCTAAATATACATGACTAAACAGATGTGACAGGGGGAGAAAAAGATTGATATTCCTTCCTTTTCATATCGAGAATTTTTACGCCATTGGAGTAACACACGTGGGAATTACGTCAAGAATATGTTGCTGTTCGCTTCGCTCGACAGCAAAAATAACGAGTTGTAAGGTAGTAAAGCGTATTGACAAAAACGCAAGTTGACCGTTTATGGCAACTGATCAACGCGTGGCTTATATCTTTAACGTAAATATTGAACTGATGTGTGTTGGAGGCAGTTTTTAGGTTCTGAGACAGATTATTTCGTTAAATGGATTTTCGCGGTGTTCAGTAACTATTCTCAGCAATTACTTTTTTCTCTTTTCCACACTTTATTATTCATCACTATCTCACAAATTTAAATCAGGTTTATAAACAGCTAATGAAATCTCTCTTAAAACTGACATCTCTGCGGTTGAGCAGTTTTTAAGTTATATTTTAATTTCTTCGGCTTCAGATTAAAAACAAAGACTCTCTTGCGTAAGGTGACAATGCCCTTAGTACGTTGTTATGAACTCCCACTTCATTCCACCATAATTATCTACTGATCACGCACATGGTGGGAGCAGTTCAAAAGTTTTAACCAACCATGGAGACGTTTCTGCACAAACAGTTTCCAAGTCCCAAATCTTTTCCAACTTTTGTCTTGGCTGGAGGAATCTTCTTAAACATTTTGAGGATTTCAGCTTCAAACATTCTTTTAAAGCTTTCTTAAACTTAATTTTTCATTCGCACAAACAAACTGGAAGCTTTACAAGAATATATTAAAAACAAAGTTATTCGTGTGCGACGATGTTGCACTGCTTAACATTAGCCAAGAAACAAACTATTTCCATGGTTTCTGTGCAGTATCTAAACTAGTTAGAGTTCCTCGCCTTTCCTCGGCTTGTTCATTTTCGTAGCACGTTTTCGGAGCTCTAAATCACTTTTCAAATGTTCTCTTAGACGACCTTCCACTTATTACATAGTATGTCATAATAAAAGTAATGGCTGCCTAGTTTCTAGCTTTTATGGTTATTGTAGGTAGCTAGTACCCAATTCTCAATATTTGCAGAGAGTATACTGTAGTTTTATTTTCTATCAATCTATTTATCTATATCACATTCATGTAACTACACTTTGTAACTCTGGGTACAAATAAAAGGTCTTCTTCTTCTTTCAACAAACTTTTACGCTTACAAAAACGAGTATTAAGATTAATTTTTTCAAAAGTAATCAACAAAGTGCAATCCCGCATTTTGTAAAAACTAAAATCCCTCCCTTGAACATCATGTATGTTCAATCTCTTTCCAGCCTTATGCGTGATATCGATGTCATTGCCAAAAAGCGCCTGAAAACCTGATTAATCTTTTTACTCATGTCAGCGATATACATCAATATGCAGCACAATTTTCTACATCAAAAAGTCGCTTTACTATTTACTAAGCCTTCTAGGCCAAATTTACAACTTAATTCATTCTCGCAGATTGGTGCTAGACTATGGAATTCTATCCCAGGTGATATCAGGGTCATGTCTAAGAGAGTTTTAAAAAACACTTATCAGATCATCTTTTCTCAACTCTCGAGAGTGAAGATCACTATTTTGATGTCTCCGAATCTATACGGGCTTTCTCAAAATTCAAAACGGCATTTTCTCGTTAGTTTTCTTTTTCTTTCTTTGTACCATTTCATTTATAAAACTACAGCCTTGTGTGCTGTTGAAATCCTTAAATCTAAAAACTGTTAGATTTGGTTTACGAATAATTTAATATGACTTATATGCCTTGTATTTCACTATTCTAGCTAGAAACGTATATCAACTGTAACCACTGACCTGCCTCGATAAGTTCTTTACTATTTGCAGGCCAGTGGTGTATCTCAATCATGTAAACATTTACGAAGTCAAAATAAAAATTGAACTGAATTTTGGAATTTTTTCAGCCTCGCAGTTTTATTATCAAAGTTCTTATAAAACAAGAGTGTATGCTTTCATAACAACCTGGTTTTGAAACCATTAGCATTGTTGATAAAGCTAAGTGGTTCGAAAGGTCGACAAGTTCAAATTTCACTTTGTTTTGTGTTGAACAAACCGCGACGTGGCCGGGCACATGACTTTGTTTTACGAGTGAACTAAAAGTGAAATGTATCTACCGGTTAGTTGTTCATTTGCTTTTCAGGAATCTAAGTTTGTATTTTGTTCACGGTCAGGGCCATCGAATACAAAACATATAAGAAACAAGAGCGAGTTTCATGACCAGTTTAGAATTATTAAAGACTTTTAAGTGTTTGACTGCATAATTTAATGACACCGATTGTCTCACCCCACTTAATGTTGGCACAATTAAGTCATATCTGCCCAATGGAAACGATGTGAAGTTGACTAACCACTTTATTTTATTATTGACAACTGTTTAATGTTATGACAATTGAACGCAATATCACATCGCATTTCACCACACACGACAAGTGTATTGAAGGCCAGTATTGGCCTTACTTTTTGTTTTGAATCTCGCTTGATCATTACTATTGATATTATTGAATACTCAAGATTTTATCTCAATTTTAGGCCCTGAGATAGCCCGTCTGACCGAGATATCTCGGCTCGGCGGGTGCCCCTTCTCTATTCAGTCTTAAATTTGCGTTTACATGTGAACCGAGATATCCCTGCAAGGCGGGTGGCCCGGCTCCTGACCCAGGGCACCCCCCTAGCCGAGTTATTTTTTTTCTTTACCTTATCCTTACCTTTACCATGTGAATATATCTGTGCGGGGTCGGGGTAGTATTAGCTTGTTGCTTATATATGCTCTCCGAAAAACAACAGTGTCAATTTCCGTCAAATGAATTCGTTTGAGTTTTACTCTTACTGCATCTGAGTGCTGTTTTTCTTTGTATTTTAAAAATCTTTGCATCTTTGTAACCTTACAAGATTAGTCTAGCGAAAGTGTAATTGACATAGATATTTACAATATAGAAACATTTTTTCTTTTTCCCTATTTTCAGCTAACATCACGTTCACACACATATATTTGATGTAAGGTATAGTTGTAATATCATTTGGCAGATATGTACTCAGTCTGCAGTGAATGCCTGCACGCCCTGCACATCTATTATGACCGGAAGGAAAGATTGCCATTTGCTTAAATGGTAATCAAGCCTGTTTTTTTTCTCTCGCTGTATGCTCTTCAATATAATATAACCTGTTACATCTCTCGCATAATACAGTTATCTATCTGAATGCTGGTTGCTGTATCCCCGGTTTGGCAACAATGACTGATAAGTCTGTTCAGTATTTGTGCTGCTCGTGCTACAGCTCGCACACATGACAATCCTTACATTAAACTGCAATAACACTCCAGTCCAGAACCTCAATTTGCCCGCGGTTATCGCTGCTCAAACCACCTGCACTGGTGTTAAAAAGAAGTTTTGGCAAAGCTTAAATACCTTTTTCCGTTTTTTCGGCTGACTCAGTCTTTGTGAAATATGTTGTTCTTGTGTACTTTCCATTGTTAAACCCTCACAAAAACCGGAGTTCGCCTCAGTTGCCGTAAACGACTGTTCTCTTTAAAAAAAAAATGCTGTAGCAAAAAATTTAAACTTTATATTGATTAACAAAATGTTTGTACTAAAAAAGTCAAATACATAACATTTCAGCTCAGCGTTAAGTAGGTCAAAATATAATCAATGATTCAAAATTAGCCTTTTTTCTCAATTTCGGGTGAGCACTAGAGCTTTGAGTCCTTACATTCCTCAACCCTCCAATCCTACAAAAAAATTCCCTTGCCGGGTCTGAGGTGTTACTGGGATACTCGAAGCCCCTTTATCAGATGAAGAAGATTTCAGCGCGATTACAAAGATGATAAAACACATGACCAGTTCAAGAATCCGGAGAAATGTCTGTAAAGCAAACCACGGCCAGATCATCACATCCTTGCTATCGTTGAACACTCCATTCACACCACACGCCATGTAGATTGCCATGACAAACAAGCAGAATCCCTCAACAGAGGCAACACACATCAATATTGTAAGATGGTGCAGTTTTGAAGACTCCTTTGAAAGATTATTAGTGAGGTTTCGCGAGGTTTCGCGAGACGAGCCGAGGTTTTTTCGTATCTTGTAGGCGGCTACTCCATATCCAATAGATACTACCAAGCCCCAAAGTGCAAACAGTACTTGACAAACAAAAATCATTGCTTTGGCAGAGTTGTGAAATGCCACGGTTACATCCGACACCACTACGTACAGCACATTAACCACCCATACTGCGATGAGATAACGAAGTTTCTGAAATCTTGGAGGAGTAAGAGACAGTTTGGTGCTGTCCAAGAGAATTAACAGCAGCACACTGAAGGCGGACGTTATGCAAGCCATTGCTATTCCGTGTATAACTACACACAACACCAGTAAAACAAAGGAAGAACCGTTTGATGCATACGGATCCCACAACAGAACAGTCGCTCTTGCAGACGAAAACGCTAAAAGCATAATGTTGAGAAAGAGAGCGTGAAGTTTCTTTCCCTTGAGATAGACATTTCTCTGAACATAAAAGTTGAACACTGTGTATGATCCAACAAGAATGTAAAGAGATGCAAACCCAAATACGTGGGCTTCCCATCCCCATTTCCAGACCTTTTTCGCCTCGTACCAGTTCGGTGCGGGTTCAGGCCAAGTGTTAACTGAAGACGCCATCTTTTTTCACTTTCCAACCAGTTGTTTTTAGGGTACTAAAAGGCTAAATCGTGTACAGATTTATGCAGCTCTGTAGAGCCGAAAACAGAAGCATACATGCATTTAGGATTGTACCACCACTATACTTCAGCTTTCGATGAGTCCTTTCTGAAGTATATTAATGAAAGGCGAATTTGTTGTGAACAGACAATCATCAAACGGTTGGACTGTAACGACGCGAAGCCAGTCTGAATGTACGAATGCTTGTATGAGTTGTTATTTGACGTTTTCTGCTTTATGGAATAAGATACTATGATTCAGCAACAATTCTGAGTGGCAAGCCATGCGTTGCTATTGGTTATGATTAATCAAGTGGTTTTCTTTTCAAGGCCAATATCAGCAAGCAGACAGGGGGCAAATATGACCATCCGTTCATGCGGCTCGTGACGCAACTTTCCCGTTCATGCGCATCAAGTCGAAAGGAAGATTACTATCCTCACGGAAATCTGTCAACTTCAAATTATATATAGTGCTCACATTCAGCTTGTCGGTTTGGACAAGGGCACAACCATCTAGGAATTAAGTTAAGAAGTAAACTAAAATATGATCAACACATATTTACAGTCTCAAACAAGGCATCAAAAGTACTTGGCGTTGTGCTAAGAAACTTACGTGCATATCTGCCCCATAATATAATTAAGTGAACGATGCGACGCACTCGAGTTTCAGATATCTTAACACTAGGTGCCGTGCAGTGTCAGTAAGGAATTAATCTCGTATACATTTAAGGTTACCAGATGCACCTTTCCATAGATCGCTTAAAGCTAGCCATGTTTTATATTAAGTTCCACAAACTGACAAAAGTAGATATTTTCGGAAAGGTTATACAATTTCCTATCCAAGAAAAGCGGCAGGCATTTAACGTGACTGTTTCGTAATAATCATTTTTGCTTTGTCAAATCCCATCTCTTAAACCCATAGCTTGCACGTCATCAGAAAGGATATTGAATGGTTTACAATTATTTTCCGTGTGATTTATATTCAAACTCGTCGTCACATTTTAGTTTTCGCGTGGCAAAGTTGAAATGGCTATTTTGCTCACCGATATCTTAAGAACCAAGCTTGTAGAAAGAGTACGCTTACACGTTTTCAATCACGCTTGCTCTGTTCAGAGTTTGTTGTCAATATGAGTTCACTAAGTTCTGACATGAGAGTTCCGATTGTTTTTCAAATTGCTCTAAATTCATTTTGTTCTTAAAACCAATATCAAGTGCTTTCACAACCGTGAGTTAATTCTTCCAATCAGAGCACAATTGCAATACAATGTGATATCAAGCAAGGATTATTTTAGTTTAACTACTGACTCTTGATGAAGAAGAGGCCGTTCTTTGGATTTGTCAAGTCTATTGGCATACTGCAATAGTCCATTTCAAGGTTGCTGAAAGGAAAACAAGGTTCTACATGAATAAGAGGAAAGTATGCAATTGTCCTGGCACAGTTAGAGAAGCGGAAATAACAGACATGCTATGAAGTTTCTTTCTGATGATAATTACCTTCCACCTTTCAACCTTCGCCTCGGTTCAAGTTCATTAGTTCAGTTTTATTTGTACTTGCCATCAATATTATTATTTACAAGTGTTTTACCAAAGGAAATAAAATCAAAGTAATACAGGAGAAAAAAGAATTACATTCATAGGGTTTAATAATATATAATACAAGTAAAGTATTTGATAACTAAGGTTGAAAAGTTAAGCCAGATAGACGAGTACAGGATATCCTAGTAGTAGTGACTATTCGAGAGGATACCCTGTACATACATCTTTTGAGTTCTGAGGGATTACAGAGATGGTGAGAGAAGATTTGTACAGAAGTTAATAAATTACAAATGGAGTCTGATTAAACTTAGCTTGAGTAGCTGTTAATTTTAACATGTTTTAGTTTTTTTACTAAAAAGAGCAACCGATTGACATTTTTTTTATCTCTAACGGAATGGCGTTCCGTAGAATAGCTCCAGTGTAATGAATAGATCGTTTCCCAAACTGATCAGAGTTAAACGGGTTAATGTAAATATTTTTCTTATGAGCTTGTCTTGTGTGAATTCTATGAATCTCGCTCAAAGAATCATAGTAATCATGGAAACATGCAGGCAATAACTTTTTATCCCACAAATATACAAATTTTAAAATGTTTCTCGTCGAAGCTTGTTAACCTTTCAGTAACCGTGAAATGGACTAATGTTTTGTAGCGAATAGGTACAGGAAAGAAAACTACGAATAATCTGGGTCAAAATCGGAATAGGGTTGTGACAGCAAAAATTGTGTACACAACGAACTGTGAAACTGATATAACAAACTTATCCTAAAAACAACTTTATAACCAAATAACAAAAAATCCCCGAAAAGGTTATTTGCACTACATTGTTAATATATAGAATGATAAAAGAAAATAATGCACGAATGAATAAGAATGAAGGTACATGTCACTAAAAATAATGCAAGACCTTACTCAGTCTATGTAGAAGGTATATAATGTGGGTTAATGTCAACTCCATGTAATATCAAGTGCTAAATAAACTGTTGTTGTTCTTCTTCTTCTTCTTTACGTTGTATGGAAACATCACTACTCAGTTCTTTGCTGAAATGAAAGAAATTTTTGATATTGCTGTTGACTCCATTCGACAACAATGACCCATCTTCTTAATATCGAACCTACTAACAAACAGAGTTGCCAATATTTTCGGAAACAATAAGAAACAAAGACATGATACTCCATCCACGTCAATGGACTTTTCGGATAATATATTTTGATTTTTAATCAAAATGATTTTGTTTATCAAATATGATATAATTGTGATTTTCGTTTTAATTCCATTTTGCAAATCAAGGGGCCGTTTTCTTGAACCCAGGTTTGACTGAAAAATTTGTTGTCCTTAGTTTGCGGCCTGAACCGGGTTGGCAGCCAATCTGATTTCAAGTTAACGACTCTTAAGACATACAAAGTACATCCGCTTTCTAACACAACAACAACGAAACAATATAAGATTGCTGCGGCGCACGAGCGCATAACTGCACGCATAACAGGCGATACGCAAATTTTTTTTTAACTGTATTTTGCAAAATACAGTTAATAATCAAACTCTTTAATAAAAGCAACCATGTATGATCGTGCAACAATGAATTTTAGTGCCTTATATGGCGCAGCCTCGTTGCCACGATGCTGGTCTTTGGACTCGCTTGTCACAGCGCCTCGCGATCGGTAAAAGATCAGGGAGGCGATCTGAGAGACACGGAGCCTGCAATTGCTCCTCCTCCAAATTTATTACAGGAATAGTTTGTTACTCGCATGCCACGTCTGCTAGGGTGCTGTCTGGTGGTTCCCGTTTTTGAAGTAGGAGGAGTTTCTGGTGATAACTTTGTTGTATCTTCCCGCAGATACCACTGAAACGTTGTGGCTGATGACCTGCTACACGGTCTGGAGTCAGATGGTACATGCGAGTTGTGATAGGTTTTGAACCTCTGGACGAAAAGCGTATCTTCTGTGCGGATTAGGGATGGCTTGACGTAGGCTTTGTTGTCTGGATACTTTTTCGTCCTTCTCTTTGCTTGGTTGTCGTTTTTTTTGTATGTATATTTATTTATAAAGCTTTAACCATATCATGGTTAGGTACACAGAACAGAGCGTGACTCCAAATTAAGTGTGCCAATGAAAGAAAACTAACGCCACAAAGCCATATACACCACGTTAGTTTACATTAAACAGCAAAAATAACTTATAAAAGCTTAAAAGATAAATTGAGGGTACAGAACAAGAGACATTAATAGCAGCAAGTTGGTGGGGTAGCAAGATCATTACTGGCAGAGCATTTGGGAGAGATGGTCCTCCAAGTATTATATGTCTCTTTCGGATGTTACTTGATCTTGAAGGTCTGTCTGGATGCAGAGGAGGGCGACCGTTACTCGCAAAGCATCTTGGGTAAAATACAAATAACAATAATAACAATAACAATAATAATAATAAAAATAATAATCATATTAATAATAATAGTAATAATAATAATATTTTTTATGGTTTCATTTGTCACTGACCTTCTTTAAGTGAACATCTCCCTGCAAAGTAAACAGAAAGCGTTTTTTCGCCTAAAAGCGGTGTTTGTGACCTTTGAAATCAAATGAGGCAACTTCGAATAAGCCAAATCGTTACTTAATACCATAATTTGTGGAATTGTCGAAGTGAAATTTGAATAATTTACCGAAGACGCCGACCTTGACTCCATAAGCCTTGCTGTAGTGTCTGTTTGGCAGATGTCAACACGAAAAAAGACGTTTCTATCACTTTGACGGCAAAACCTTCAGGTGAAGCGTTCCGGCAACATATGATGCATGTGTGATTTTAAGCTTCACAGTGTTCAGATTTGTATTTTTGAGAATAAATGAAGAAAGGCTTATTTATTTCCCGGGACTTTTCTGAAAACCTTTTGGTTTACAGAGCAAACAGAGAGCCTACTACTGTAGGCGCAAGAATAATTTTAACTTGAATTGACCAAGGTTAGAATCTGCATTAGCAGTTTCAAGAACTAGTTTAACCCTATTCCACCTTGGGGGGGGGGGGGGGGCGGAAAGTGCTCGCGCCGATTTCAACTTTCGAGAACTTCCTTAATATTGAAGTAATACCAACAAAA
>JAOBRG010331973.1:0-15350 GCA_027574985.1 Umimayanthus nakama
CTCAGTAGACATTGCTCTTGCCTCTGGCGGCGATGAGCATTTCCGAAACCTCCTACTTTCTAATCCTATGTAAATACAGCTGACCAGCTGAGATGCAATTATATCTTTTGAGGTAGCATCAACATTATAAAGTGAAGTGAAGTGAATTTCATATACTATCATATAAAGATCTATCGTTTGTTGAAGGGGAGAGGTTGGTTTTATTGGAGTCACGTCTTTCGGGGAGTTCCTAACTCATCTGGCTCTGTATCTCAGCTGGTAGAGCACTCACAGGTATTCTGTTGCGATGTATGTAATTTCTGGCGATTGAGTGACCTTGGGAACGAATTAGACAGAAAGTGATATTTCTATGTCACGGAGTCAACAGTAGACTGGGTTCGACTTAGAAGAGGTGTATTGTGGGTAATAGTTGAGTATATAGGATGAGTAGAGCACGTGTTCAGTCAATCTAGGTTCTGATTCCTGACTAGCACAGTGCGAGGAAAATTTTTATAAATAACAGCTTTTCACACTGTTGTAATTTTATCACTTTAAGATGTTGTAAAATCAAAACAGAATGAAGAGTGATGTAAGTTTGATTGAGGTTGTAAATTTTTAGAATACTTTAGACCCCGGAGGAACGTGTCACTACATTGGTTCGGGGAATTCGATTTCGTTTTTCCTACTGGGGTTTTTGGTTTTTCGTATCCGGCAGTGATCACAAGTTGTATATATCGTTATGAGGATTGTGTGCTGTATTCAACGAGTCAAGCCTGCTCCACCAAAATAAACCAAATGAGTCTTATTTGTCTGTTGAGTAGTGGAACAGAAATTTGTGGGTTCTAACCCCACAAGGGTCAGACTTAATCTTGTTCTCTGTGTGAGCCTGTTTCCTTTCTCAGTTCTTTCACTCAGAAGGTATTATTTAAGGTATTCATACAGTACTTCAACTTAACACGTTCAAACCACTACAGTGTACATTGTATATAGTAACAAAAATAAAGTTTGTGTATGGTGTACCTGCACATGTACAAGTCAGCAGCATACAGTAAATACTATTTTGGTTAATGAAAAGTCAGGAAATTGTGTTTTTTGTTTTTAGTTGTAAACTCTGCTTGAAAGTCTTGTGCACTTGCACATGTGTAGCACATGTATATGTTAATTATAACCTTTTTTGCTATCTTTTGAAAAGTTCATTATCTCTCCTTGGTTTATTTGTGGTTACAAAGAAATATCCTTACCTCAGAACCAAGAATAACAAAGTTCAAAATTGACTGGGATGAGCCAGAAAGCGAACAATCCATGCAACAAGAGCAGATACCCATTTTTATTTCAGTACTAATTTACATATATATATATTTACATAAACATAAGAAAAAATATTCAGAAATGTTGGTACTTAGCTAACTATAATAGCCAGAGGCTAGACTACACATTTAGCTAATTCATTTCATTTTGGCTTTGTAGAGTCAGAGAAGAGAAGACAAAAAAAATAATAAATAAATAACAATTTACTAATTAACAGTTTGTAAACAAATACATACAGAAGATAATAATATCCGTTACAGTGTACAAGTAATAGCAGTAAGACAAACATTGTAGACGACCTAAGTACACTAGGATATAAACAAGTTGAAGATTTGAAGTATATTTGGGATGACGCCGGTAAACTATGTAATGAACAATGTAATGTGTAGTAGATCAGGCGGAATCGATCTGTTTGTAAGGTTCCAGCAGATAATTTGCAGTTTCTTCTTGAACATAGCTTTACTAAGCTTTTTCGTTTCTTCACCAGTTGAGTTCCACACTTGCACCAGTAAATCTGATATAGAATTTTCCGTAGTTAGTTCTTAATTTTGGAAGAGAAAATGAAGATTTTGAAGCTAGTCTAGTATTATAGTTATGCTTTTGGTTAACTTTGATAAAAAAATAAACCAAAAATGCTCGGCAGACTATCAGAATGGTGGTCAAAGTATTAAGTTTAGGTACGAGATATAAAAAGCAAGGTAGTTTTAACATCTGCTCGCTAAAATAAGAGAAGGCCTTACATGTAGTTTTGAATTAAAAAATCAATTCATTTAAAGAAAAGTCTTACATTTACAGTAGTTTATGACTTTTAGTTTGTGTAAAAGTTCACTACTTCCTAGCTGGGCAGAAATTTTTAAATGTGACATAAACTCAGCTAGATGAACAATAAGAGTACAAATATGTACTTACTGAATTAAAAGTCTTTTTTTAGTTATGAGAAAGAAATGAAAAAGAAATGAAATGACTTAGTTGTATTCTAGAAAAAGTGAAACTTTGCTCTTTGGGTTAAATGTACATGTACTGTATGTGCAGTATGGCTCCGTGAATGTTTGACACCCAGTTGAATATACAGGATGTCCTTTAAAACAGTTAGTTTGTTGTAAATATACAATTTATCTTGGGATTTGCCCAGCCTGCACAGGAGGAATCCTATAGCGGTTAGACACCACTGTGCACAGCGCTGTTACAGCAAAAACGAGCACAGCCATGTTACAGCGGAAACGAGCACAGCGATGTGACATCAGTGGTGCGGATAGTAGTGTTACAGCGCTGACAGTGACAGCGCTGGGACATCAGTGGTTATGACACCGATGTGACAGCGATGTTAACATTAGTGTGTCAGCGATGGCAACTGGCACTGTTTGTGACAGCGGTGACAACTGACACCGCTGTGACAGCGATGATTACATTAGTGTGACCGCGATGGCAGCTGACAGTGCTGTGACAGCGGTGAAAACTGACAGTTCTGTCACAGCAGTGGCAGCTGACAGTGCTGTGACAGCGATGTGTACACTAGTGTGACACCGCTGTCAGTTGCCACTACTTTCACAGTGATGTGCACATCGCTGTCACGCTACTGCAAACATCGCATTTGCTGTCACACTAATGTGAACATCGCTGTCACAGCACTGTCAGTTGACACCGCTGCCACAGCGCTGCCAGTTGCCGCCGTTGTCACACTAGTGTGCACAGTAATGACACAGCGTTGTCATTGTCACCGTTGTTGCACTGTTGTCAGTACTGTAATTACCATTAATGTTACCCTAGTGGCATATTGCCACCGCTGTGACATAAATGTGGACACGGCAGTGTAACAGTATAAAACTCAACCGATGTGCCACCGCTACAGGATTCCTTCTGTTTACAGGAACCAATGATGTTTTCAAATGTACATGTGGTTACATGTATACTACGAAATTGTTGCTGTAGTATTTTACAAGCCAAATACATGCCGTTCAACATAACCAATACACTCTCCACCCCCACCCCCAAATATAAACGTTTAATGGTTTATAATTAAAACTATTTGCACAGTTATAAAATCATAATAGAGCAAAAACGTTTTGTTAACAACAAGGTATTGCTTGAGACATATTTTTCGTTGCCTAAAATTGCTATTCATCGTTTGACAACTTTTTATTTATTTTTTATAAACTCTGAATGCTATTTACACTTTTATTTTCGAAGACGTCTAAAACCTTTGAAACTACTTTACATAGAAAATGATATCTTAAAACCTTAGTTAAGTATAATGTTATACTAAGAAGAAACGTTCCCATGGTAACAGCTCATCTTCAGGTTTGACTTGACGATGTGCTAATAGAAAAAAAACGTTTCTTTTTAGTGCATCTTAAATCTATTTACATTTTCTTCTTGGTTAGGTTCAAGCAGTTTTTCCCCCGCCCTATTTGATTTGATTATTATTGGGCAAAAGTATAAAACATTTAAAAACATCTAAACTGATTATTTCTTTCCCTGGGCTTAGGCTATTTTCGCCTACACCAGTTTGACTTTGAACAGTTTGGGCAAAAGATACGAATCCAGAAAACGCATGCAGATAAAACGTTCATATCTGAGCGGAAATGTATAATATAATATAAGATGTATAATAAAATACATTTTAGAGCTAAGATTTTGCTCGGCGTTCAGTTTATCATTTTTCAAAGATGTGTTTTGGGCTTGTACGAAATAGTCACTATCAGACTGATAGCCTTTACCGAGATATCAGAAATTGAACTAGTTACATGTATACTACGAAGTATTTTCTTTGTCTAAAAACTATGTAATGAACAATGTAATGTGTAGTAGATCAAGCGGTATGTGTTTTGGGCTTGCACGAAGTAGTCACTATCAGACTGATAGCCTTTACCGAGATATCAGAAATTGAACTAGTTATAATACTAAGTATTTTCTTTGTCCTACGAAGTAATAAAGCAACACACTGGAGTAGTTTCTTAACATATCCATATCATACTTAGATTGGGTCATCTTTGAAAGCGGAGAAAAGATTCCAGTACTTAACCATAATCAGTATAATCATCAACTTATTTACGAATTCAATTCAATTCCTATAAATAATGGACAGCTTCCAAAGGATAGGATACCTTTCTTCAACGGGAAAAAATTGTTCAACTAGTTATTTTGAGCAGAATGGGAGAAGAGTAGGCACCGCCCTAATTTTTAAAGGTTGATTGAAAAAGTGCCCAATTACTATCTAAAAATAGTCTGCTCCTTTTGTCCAAACACCGATAACGCAAGACAGAACAAATTAATGTAAGGTATATCCATTTTGAAGTCAGTGGTGGTTGCTCCATTCTGATTGGATCCCAATAGCAGTGATAACAGAATTAATCGCACTGTTTTGGGCAACCAATCATAAAGCAGGACAAGCCGAACAACCAGTCGATTTCAAACGTTAACTAAAAAGTATTTCTTTTGGTTGTAAGAAAGCGGTTTCAAATATATACGGGTAATTGTTTTAAGAAATCCTTCGTATGCTTTCAAACGAACCTGCTCTCCACTCGATTCAATTACCATTTAGAAATAATGACAAAAACGTTATGCTGACATTTACCTATAAATCAGCTAGATGTAAACAGCTATAAAAGTTTTTTGACAATTAAAAAATAGTCCTCTGTTTTAACGCTAGTCTTGTTCACTTTAATAGAACTAAATCAGCTTTCTTTTGAATCTTCAATTTTGGACCACCATCTGAGCTCACGGTGGCGTTTGTATGGTTTCTTTAACTTAGGTTATGCTACACCAATATCTTTAAAGCTTCACCAGTTAATCTTAATTAGGTTAAAAAGTAGGGAAGTCGACAGCTTCGCTAGTTTGCCAATTTAGTTACTTTACAGCATACTAGCATAAATTGCTTTCAATTCAAGGTCGGCTAAAATGATTCATTCGAACTTAGCTAGCTACTTACACTTCAGCTGTTTAAATATTGCATGTTCTTTAGTCACTCTTCTTAACGTAAAACTATTTTAAACTTTCCGCATTCTAAGATGTTTATAAGCAAAGCTAAAACTTTTATTTGAATTACTTTCGAAGTGCTTTGTTAAAGAAGCACGCATCCGCTTCTCGCTGTTGATCCAAGCCTTACTCGGAGCCCTTGAGTCGCATTAACTCGATCCCATTCTCCTGCTTGTTCAATAGACTGTTTTGAGGGTTTTCTCCATCAGCGCCTTCGTTGTCCGATTGGTCGCTTGCTAAAGAGTTGCGTCTATTATTGTTAACAGTTTCATCTCTACCTCCATAGACCATCACTCGTCCATCTAAAGATTGGAAGAGGTGAAGATCATTTAAGTGAGACAAACAGCTTGCTGACAAAGGCGGATTTCACCGAGATGAATATAAGCGAGAAAATAAAGCAAGTAAAAACTGCTCCGGCTCTAATTACTTCAAACTCTCCATTCTAGAGTTAACTAAGAAGTTATTAATACGTCAAACTAACAGAAAATAGATACTGGCACCTTTATCTTTACAAACTTAAGAAACAAGTTCCCGGCTGCTTTGGGAAATTTTTCTAAAACCATAACTATTACATTTGGTGAAGTACTAACATACAGGGCGTGAACATAACTATTATTGAAACTCAGCTGGCCACTTTAAACCCATACGTTAAAGACTACCTATCCATTTAGCTTTCTTCAAAGCTTGGTTCACACTGGCGACAGAATCACAAGCGGGTGCTAGACGGAAGCAGAGACGGAAGAAACAGATCATTGCTGTTCTTCTTCCAGTTTGCCGCTTCTGCCGGCTTCTTGTAGTACTAACGGAAGCGCAAGCAGAAACAGAACAATGACAGGGACCGTGGAGCAGGGGGCGGGCAAATGTTCCCCCCCCTCCCAATATTTTAAAAATTATGAGTTTGTATGAAAAAGTGTCTTGTGCCCTCCCCCCCTCCCCATCAATATCGAGTCACTTACTTTGCTCCCCCCTAAACTCAAAAATGCTCCACGGTCTCTCGATGAACCGTCTCCATCTCTACTTCCGTCGCTGGTGTAAACCGAGCTTTAACTGAGGAACTTAAACTAAACTGAAACATGAAAGTAAACAGCTTCACTTACTTGTACCGTTACCAACCAACACCGTCGCTTTGTAGACGCTTGAGTTCTGTCAATAAAAAAAAATTAAACATAATACCTGTAAGTTCGCAAAACATAGTCCCATTCAAATAGGTTACATTTTTAATGGTACATGGCATTAACTGTAGAAGCCTTGAACAAAACGAAGTTGCACAAACGAGGTGGTGATGTCATCTTTAGAAAAAAGGTCATGTGATAAAATACTTCAGTATTAACCCTCTACGGGAATATTGACAGCCGTGACGCACTGGCGTCGTTCGGTCAGTACAGCAAGGTCCCAGTTTTAAAAAATGGTAAGTTTTTATGCGGTACTTCTACTATTAAGTGGTAAATAAATGATACAGCTGTTGGTTAGTTGGGCGAGGTCGTAAGTAAGTGATACAACAATTCGGTATAGCTGGGTGAGATCTAAAGTAGAAGGTGTATTACACTTTCGCAATGTCTTTTGCACGATTTCTTCGGTTCTTGCTGGTTATAATTATAACTTCTGGGGTTTTTGCCCTTTCTATCGTGCCATTACCAAAAATACTAGCGTGTTGAGTTGTGGCGAGTCTAACGGTGTATCTAAATAGCTTTTATGTCAGAATATCTGCTGATGGAAACTCTTGGCCTTACTAGTGTTTTGGGGCCGCTCTTGGACTCGTCGTCCGTGCTCCTGACTTTGGCAAAGGTGTCCGCACGACTTGAGCTTCCCTTGCTCAGTAGATACTCTCCGTGCTTACTCCGACAACACATGATTCGCGTGTATTCTTGCCTTATCTGGGGACAAAATATTAGAGCTTCAGATGAAGTGGCCGGCTTCTACATGGGCCGATTCGTTGGGTCACATTAACTAACGACATTATTCCGACATCGTTACAAAGATCGACAACTTCAATCGAGAACAAAAATGTGGAATCCAAATTCTAAGGAAATCATGCAAAATGAACATCGTATCAAGGTTGAGGTGGGTACTCTGGGGTAAAAAGGATTGGGATGACCTTCGGAAATCCTAGAAAGCTACCCTGACACATACTAAGCCAAGAAAATTGGCGCTTCCTAAAAATACCACTTCGTGTAGGAAAAAGCTAAAAATACCAAATAAACCAAGTTATTAGAGAAACATATTCAAAAGATCTGTACCCAAGATAATTCAAAGCTTTTGTACCCAATCAAGTGCCCTATTTTTGAAAAAGACATCACCTGAACAACCCCGTAAAATACTAAATCGCTGATTACAATCCCTCAAAAGTACGACGATCATCCCTATATATCATTTAAATATAGGGGCACTCCTCCTCACACCCCCCTCCCCCCCACCCCTCAGGATGCGAGTTGGGCCAGAGTGAGCCAGACTGTTCTAGCGGAATACACTCAGGCGCATGCAGCAAAGATCAATAACCCACAGTTTATATCACAAAAACTTCCAAATACTAAATAGTCTCCTCATTGATTTGCTCTTCACGACGCAGTTTGAAACAAGAGTGCGATTAGACGTTTTACCAAGGCAGTAGCTGTATTTTCTACCAACTGTATAAGATACAACAGACCTTAACCACAATTTGTATATTGTTTAAAACTTAAAAGAGCGTGACAAGGTTGGTGAGCAGTGACGAAAATTTGGGGACTTATATTAAGACTGTGATACGGGCGATGTTTTTCAATAAAAGTATCAAGTTTAGGCGAGAGTTTATAGTGAGCTTCGCACGGATGGGCAAACTTGCACCTCCGAATCAAATTCTCCATGCATTCTCAGCTGTAACTTTTTTAAAACTCAAGAGATTGCCAATATCGCATTTTCTAGATAACTCACAAATTTTCGTTGCTTACCATTTTTTAAAACTTGTTTAACTCAGGCTTTTTTTGCGTTAAGAAAAGGCTTTCTTCAAGTTTTTGAATAAAATGCAAAGTTGCAATAAAAGTCTATCTCTAAGTTTTTTTTCTATCTGGAAATGTTGGTAGAAAAATGAAATAAACATTTCTATATAAATTTTTATTAAATATCGAGCACTGGATATTGAAATTCCGGTAATTTGATTGGCTCTCTACTCACGGTATAAATCCTGTATACTGTAATATGTCCAAATATGGAAACTGAAAATTTTATTACGGAAAATCTCCCCTTAAAATGGCCGAAAACTCAACTCGGTAGAAAATAGAATTCAAGATATTTTTGTCTAGTGTTTGGTATTTAATAAAACAATTATTCCACTCACGCTTGTTGGATATGAGTTTATGATAGCTGACTCGGTGCTCCGCACCTCGTCCACTATCTAAAAGCTCATATCCAACGCGCGTTCGTGGAATAATTGTTAAATATCCCTGGGTACTCCACTTACTCCATTGGCCCCGGCCCCTGGCTGCCCTTTGTCGACCGTGCGGTGTATGTACACAGGGGAAACTGGGCAACAAAACTCGTACTTAGTTTCCTTTTAAATCTCTTCGGCCCAGTTTAATAACAAGATGGCGGCTGAGAGTGAGTGAAAGGGTTTATTTTTAAAAACAAGACGTCTCAAATTTAGAGTAAACGGACAAACAGGACTTCTTTTCGTCCATTGGGGAAACTGAAACAAGTAAGTTGCATAAAAGCTATATTGCGTATAAATTTTTTGCCAAACGGTGGTACATGTCAGCCTTAAGCTGGCGCGTGTTACATACAACGATTTTGTAAACACAAATATGTTTGTACACACGAGTTTTTTTAATTTTAATTTATAATGCGCAAGGAAAAATATTCTCGATTCTTATTGGTTGAAAGCAGTGCAATCTTTTCTTAACAAAGTGTAAAAAAGCCAAACAAAGTGCAAAAACATTTAACAAAATACAGATTGCAAACATTCCTTCCTTATGTTTAAGAACTTTGCTGTTTGAAAATTTATTTCGAGCAGTCCACTGATTATTTGAAACTGAGCAGTTTTTATTATCATAATAAATGTTTTCATCACATGAGAAAAAGCGTGCGTCGTTCATCATTTCCGGCAAGTTTTCCTTAGAATTATTTCATGTGTGTTATTAAACAGAAACTATACGTCTTTTCTCGTGCAATTTGAAATTTATTTACACTCGCTGGTTTTTCAGAAAGATCGAATTGCATTCGCTATTAAATGTACATTGTTAGCCGCACATCTTTATTAACCCACGAATTGCTTACCTTTGAATCACCAATACAGTGGAATGCAAAAATGAATACACCCTGTTAAAAATATAATTTATATGAGTTAAAACTGCTTGATGATAGATGACACAACTTTTAGTTTGCTCTCAAGAGGCTAATCTCAATGAACTGAAGACGTTATTTATCTCGTGAGTCGATGAGATGGTCTGATGCAGTGCAATTGAAAATATGTTTACGTTACTAATTTTTCTCCTGTAAAATACAAGTTTCTTGTAAGATCAAAACGTCCTTTCCATGAATCAGTAAAGCAAAATAAATAAGTTCTGTGTCGTGACAATTTTATAATAATCTTGGAAACTAATTTGGTACTCACTCAACTTTAACAGAAAAAACTAAGTTTTTAACCTGCAAAGCACAAATGTACATAGTCATACCTGTAAAGCATTGAATATAGTAAAGAAGTATGCCATGAAGATTGATATTCCGTTGACAAAGAATACTCCAAACATCCATGTTAGACCCAAGATGCAGGTCAATAGAGTTGCACCTTTTGCCCAGTACCTGCAAGGCATGTAACAATGTACACTGATAATAAGTTAGATTAATACTTGACAAGTTAGGATTATCTATCATCTATTTTTACCATTGGAAGTTGCAGAGAGAGAGGGGCAGAGAGAGAACATTCATAATGTGGTGTTTTCCAAATTAGTAGCTTTTTAGAGTATCAGTTTTACATCACTGTAGGGGTGGGGGGGGGAGTTGCTCCCATATATTGGCTTTATGGTATGTTGCACCAGAAAGAGTATGGTTTCTAAACCATTTACTCTGTGATAGGTTCTAGTAATCATAGAAAACTGGGCTAGAATAGGGTCCCATTTAACAGTATTACTAAGCGAACAAAGGTTGTGATACAGTGTAACAAAAGATTGAAAAAGTACTCCGGTATAGGGTCACAAAATTTGCAAAATTTATTCTAGTACTGTAAAGGGTAGGACACTCCCACCCAAATTATATGGGAGTACCCCTGGTTACTTCTCTTCTCTTCTCTGTGAAATTAAATGCAAGTGTGTAATGGTTTGCTTCTTCAGCTCTCAGTTTTCTAATAGGCTGAAAAACTTAAGATTTACACTTTGTCAGTTTTTGTTGCCAAACTTAAGTAGACTGTTAACATGACCAGTTGCTGACTCCTAGTCAAGGGCAAGACACTTAGAATGTATAGAGTTGGTGTGAATTGATGCATTATAAGTCAGAAATGACAGTGGCAGTTCAGTCAAAATTGACCAGCAAAATGATTGCTCAATTTTATTGTTGTTTTGGGTTTTATCTTTATATTTTTAACATTTCAAGAAATGGTTGGAACATAGTAGGGGCTTCGTAATTTATTGCTGTGTCATAGTATGAAGTCAATAAATCAACCAGCCAATCTATCCATCTTTCCTTCAACCAATTTTGAGTCCACAACTTACCCAATTATTCAATCAGCCAATGAACAAACAAAAAAAGAAGCAAGAAAACAAATAGAAACAAACAAAATCACAAACAAGCAGCTATAAACAGCGAGCTGCACAGCACCTTATCTTGTCCACAGTATCTTTGTTCTTATAAGACCCTCTCCGAGCCATGACGTTGAAGGTGATGCCGAGGCACACAAAGTTAAACTGAAAACAAAGATGTCAATCATTCGCTTGAGACTCGCTGACAGATATTCCTCGATTACTCGGTAATAATACGATTCTAGAAAGAGTACAGTAGAAAATCTTATTCGCGAAATTGGACTAGGCTGTCATTTTGGAGAGCTGTATTGATTCTGAAAAAGTAGAATACTATGCAAGGGAACTCAAAAATAATCATTCAGAAACTTTTGATCGAAATAAGTGCGTCAGAGCGAGAGGATATACATTGTAGGCGTACTGTAGGTAGTTGTACACATACTCAACAGACTTTCGTTTTGGAAGCTGTAATTCTGGAGGAAGGGTATTCAACAATGAAAGCAACTGACATAGCTATGAGTGATATAGAAACAATTTCGGTTATCTTATCACAGTTTTTGTCAGAATGCTTCAAAGAGTACAATTAACTTACCGAGATAACTGCCAGGACAGGACCAACAAAGGCCCAAATAAATCCTTTGTCGAGGGAGAGCCAGCAACTGAAAGATGAACAAATATTGATATGAACATTCTCGCCGATATGCCAAAACAAAGCTTCTCTACTCTTTAAGAAGCCAAGTTTGAAAGTCTTCCTTACTAGTCTCTCGTTCCATATCCTTGGTGGTTTATTGCACCCGACACAACCACGATGATCGCTGGAATCACTGCGAAAACGGTATTAGAATTTTGTCATAATCCATCTTTTTATGGTTCTTTTAAGATACTGTATTTGACATACATGTAAATGGATTTCACAACGGTGCAGAAAAACCTTGAATCTTAAAACATTGTACATGTGGTAAAAAATGTCGTACCTTGCTCTTAACAGCAGGACCTTGCTAGTAGTTGTAGATTTTATCTAGTCTTTTCAAGACTTTAGAGGTGTTTCGGAAGGGGGAAGGGAGGGGGAACAGAAGCAGTTGTTCTCTTTGTACTCCTTCAATCTACCGCTATGCTATCCTATATGCAGCATACTCGCCAACGTAGAATAACATTTTTACTTAATTTAGTCAACCAGTATATTCCAGGTTAGGTTTGAGATGCAGTGTATTTGGTTCGAAGTTCTCAATACAGTCAACTCCCGCCTTGAAGACTACCCGCCTTTACGGACACCTCACTATTACGGACAAAAGAAAAATTCCCGGCTGAAACCATATAGAAATATATGAAAACAACTCTTGCTATAACGGACGCTCGCTATTACGGACATGCAGACATTTCGTTGGTCCCAAACTAAATTTTTCCCTGTTTTTCTTTCGTTAAAACGGACACTTTCGACATGTCTTAAAAATTGGTGCCGATTATATTCATGTATTTGGCATAATAATAGTAAGCTTGCCTTTACATCCATCAAAAAGCAAATTGTTCGCGAGATCTGGCAATGTTTGGCCCCCTTTCTTTAGCTTTGATCTTTTACGGCGTAGACAATGTTTTTGATTTAACATCTTGTATGCGATTTTATTGCACTTTCGCTTCCCCTTATGAGTTCATCCAGTCTCGTCAGATACCGCTCTTCGCCATACAACTTGTAGTAAACAGGGATCTCAAGGCCCATACCTTCACCTTTGTTTGCATTACGTTTGTGTTATCGCCAATACTTACGCATAGTTTATACTGCAATATTTTTCCTATTTGCCCCATAAATTACGTTAAAATCATGCAAAACAATTTCCACAGCAGGGGCATTCATTATTATTATAATGCAAACTTACTTTGTGTGCTGGCAGTTACAACCTTGAACGAGACTTTGAAGTTCTTACCACTACATGTATATGCTTCATAAATAATGTTGTAGTTAAGGTTATACAATTTGTTTGACATGCAACATACAGCCACTTGCCAAAAGTTGTGTTTTCATAAATCAGTGTTAATAAAGAAAGTTAAAGAAAGTTAACCTGAAGCAAGAATGAAGCAGCGTGGCAGTACTGAATCATAGGGGATGCCTTAAAAGTAAAATTGGAGAATTTTTTACGCACTCCCGCTGTAAAGGACACAAACTCAAGGTCCTGAGGGTGTAGGCAATTTTGGGAGTTGACTGTAAAGGCCGTTTGATTTGTTTTGCTTGAATAGTTGCACTTTTTGTTTTTGCACGAGGTGTAACCATGGAACTGAAAAAGGGTTAACGCACCCAGTGGAGTACCACCATATACAGGTTGTGACCATTTGTCTAATCGTTAATTAATAGTTCTGACCAACAAACCGTTTTCAAATCTGTCTTGAGTTTACAGTTTGCATTACCAAGGTGCTAACATACAAGTGTCAGTCATCAGATTAAACTGTACTTACACCAGGCACACGCGAAAAACACTTTCTTGTTTTTGGTTGGTGATTTCTTTGCCTCAAACACTTTCACGAGCAGGAGGTAGAGCACGACTCCTTCCAGAGCCATCCAGGCGAACGCCACGAGGAATAGGTAGTGAAGAGCAATGGCGACCACTTTACACACAATCTGTTGAAACAGTAATCCCCTATCTTAATCTATTTTGTTTTTTATACTGGTAGTGACTACCGCTAATTAAATCGTTTCACTCGTCAGTATTGGTTTCCATACCTCGTTCTCGGTCTTGTTGATGCCAAACATAAAAACCAACTCGGCCAAAGCAAGCGAGATGGCGAGGTTCTTGTGAATGAATGTTCTGGTAGACTTTAAAAACCTGCATAGAAATATATGATATATAACCGTTAAAAACGTGGCACAACGAGTTCGTTGTAGTGGAATGAAGTAATAAAACAAAGGAACTCGCATAACAGGAAGAACTTGCAAACAATTATTTCATTAAAAGATAGTAGTGTCTGAATAACGGTATTGGTGAAGAGAGCTTTCAATTGAAACTCCTACGAAGTTGTAACAACAATTTACAAAACGCTCCAATTGCCTTTACTGCGCGTGTTACTAGTCAATCTTATCGAATTCAGTGAATTGCTAGACTTAATTCGATATAGTAGTCAAGATTACAGTCTAATATCATCATTATTCTTTTTGTCCTCGTTTTGTAATTAAGGATGATGTTAACCAAATAGAGATTTCTTCGTAACGCCTGTACACAAGATGTGAACTATGCCAAATGCAAAAAATACGGAATAGTTGTCTTTGATAGGTTCCTTTAATTGTTGATTGTATCTATTTTACGCGTGCCAACGCTTATTTCTATATCTATCTCACAAGAGTGAAGCTGGCGCAAAGAGTGGCTGAACTTACCTGAATGTGAGGAAGGTGAGGAAGGCGAGAACGAGGCAAACCACAGAAAGACCGATCCCAATGTACGTTATCAGGCTGAGGGCGATCAGATGGTCTCCCTAAGATACAATTGATCAGTGTTCGCTACAATCTATAGCATATACACTTCTTGCGTTAAGTCAAAGTAGGTGAAAAGTGCTTAGGAAAAGTATGGCGTGAAGTGAAATACTTTCCAAGCGCCCTTAGTGTTCTTTCGTTTCCATAAGTTGTTTTAAAAGGGATAGACGCAAGCTTTTTCTCTCTTTTTCTCTAAAATCTAGGATTTTTTCTTCTGAGAATTTCGCTAACTCAAGTTTGACCATTTTAGCCATCTTTATATCGGACATATGATATAATAGCGCGCGCTCTCACTTGCAAGCTGCCGCGTGGTCCTCGTATACTTCTCTGGCTCGTTCTCTACCGCTTTTCCATGTTGATTTCTCTAAGTTGGTTTTCTTTATATGGTATATATAGAGAGAGAGGCATACACGAAGCCGGTGTGATCAATGTTATTTAGTTAGAAGTTCACTGCACCAAGGTTTTCCTATTATGGCACAAGATTGTGCTGTGGATGCACTATTGTCAGATACAGTCGGTCGGGAGTCTAAAACAACACGAAAAAAATGAATGAAAAATTTTTGACATAAAATACGGAAGCCGATCGCCGTATGCCGATACATTTCATATGTTCTGTTGTTAATATATAACAGTTGACAGTGTTAAACAGGATGAAACTAGTTTAACTATTGCTGATACAGACGGCAAAAGTGGCGCATGTATTTCCATTAGTTTGGTAGTGATACTCAACGATTGGTTATTTTTAGGGTATTTTTACAATTTTTGGCCGTGCTTCCCTTGGAACTATCCGAGCGAGTACCCCGTCCCCCTCTCCCTGGAGTGTATCCGTACCTTAATAGCGGCTACAGCTCGAGTTTCTACAGCCACCAGTACCGCGAAGCAAGTCAGGTGATACTCTCCCCACACCACCCCCCACCCCCCTCCCCCAGGATGGT
>JAOBRG010332195.1:19781-30366 GCA_027574985.1 Umimayanthus nakama
CGCCATCTTGAAACCACAGATGACCAGAATCCATTTCGGGCGTTAGACCCAGTGACGTCATTACGAACAGTCGTGCAAGGGTGCATTGAATTGGCAATTGGTTGATCCTAGCGCCCGGGTCAAACTGGCAGGCAAGTCAACCTTTTCTCCGGTTGACCAAATTATATTCGATTTACATGTAAAACGCCAGGTGAAATAAACTCGGAATAGTGAACTTAATCTGGTTCTAGGCTACGTTACCTTAACTTGCCATGTTCGTTTTTGTAAAGCCTTCAAATGCACTTCAAAATCAATTTCATTAACTTCACTCAGGGTATAAATCTTTAATCTATTATGATTTTGTTTAATAACAATTTTGTTGATTAACTAGTACGTAGGCCCTACTACATATCAGTGTGTAAAACTAAAAAGGTTATCCGTTAGTCAAATAAAGGTGCTTTGCGTTGTCTAACAAATACCCGGTGCTTGATATTATCTGTATTTATATCGACACACTACACACAACTAATTTAAACCGAAGCACAACGTGCGTCAGAACATTCTGAGTGATTAGGTGTTGCACTGCCCTTAGTGATCTTGTTTAGACTTATTTCTGGTCCCACTGAGTTGCGGCAGCAAGACAAGTATAGCTGGTAAGTACTGCCTACAACAATTGACAACTACTCTTTTAAAAAGAAGTGAATAGTGGCTGAGTATTCACCGACATATGGATGCATTGAGTTGAATATCCTAGGAGCAATTATTCACTGGGATTTAAGAGAATGTTTGTATTAGCATATACGAACTCGGTGACAACACATCGCATTCCAGAAAAGTAAGCATTTGGCAGATTTCCTCATCAGTCACTACCACAAAACGGAAGCTTATTTATTTACTTAATTAGGTTCTTTCTAATTCGATCAGCGTAGCACGTTATTCTGATGAGGGTAATTAGAAAAAGCCGCTTTTAGAACAAACGTTTTGTTTGCTCTAAATCAGCCGACGGCCGCAGTACAAGTACAGCGTTATCTAATTTGAGCCTGCGGTTGTGAAACAAAACAGTAGTTATTTTTAAGTACTACATGTGTTCGATCCCGGCTAAGTCATCTCAAAAACAGAAATTCCATGCCACTAATATTCCCGAACTAAGCATATTCGTAAGAACATTTTCAGCCTAAAATCGGCCAAAAAGAAGAAAATCCAGCTTCGGTCCCAAAAACAGGTATTCTTATAAAAAAAAAAAAAAAGAGTGTACTGGAAAGCGTGTAAGAAAAACTGAATTAAAAGCTGGATAAAGCTCTTTCTAGAAAAATTCCAGCCATTTGTTACCAGCAAAAACAGTTTCAACGACTCAAGTCAAAACGCCAAAGCTTGGCTAAAACAGTGTAATGCAGCCAATACATGTCCTGACAATCTAGTTTAATAGCCGCACATCTAAAACAAGCATTTTTTTGACAAACAGAAGGTCTTTTAAAGGTTGTAATACAACAGTGCCTTTCTTCTCATTTCACTTTTTGAATGAAAGTATCTTAATATTATCTGTGTTCAAAGGCTTAAAGACCGAAAGTTGTGACTCTCTAAAATAATAAGTAAATATATAATTCATTTTAGTCGATAACGTGGGAAGAGGTCGCCCTCATTCCCGAGCCAAGAGCTCATGCTAAAAAAGTTCGACTACAGTTCACAACACCGGCATTAGCCTACTTCTATCGACAAGTGTGTGGGTTCTTTTAAGTACCCCGATAGAACATTGAGAGACTAGACCAACGGCTTAAAGTCCCTGTTCACGGACGGTGTAGCGAAAGAAGGTCACCCAAACCGGATTGAACCCGGGACCTTCTGGTTGGTAGTCAGAGATCTTATCAACCTCACACACACTCTGCAAGTTTAATGGCAAATTGATTAATGACCCAGATGTGACCGAAAACGCACGTGTCGCTTCCCCTGACAGGAAAGAGGTGACAACTTGAAGCTGCGCTGAGGAGGAGAAGGAGGAGGAAACGAGTTTTGTAACATTTTCTTTTTGTCCTGATTCCTTGTCATCATTTGACAAAATCTCGATTTTTCATTTCAAAAACATTTAATACTTGTTCAAATTACACCACGGCATTTCGATATCGGTTGAGTGCTCCCCCCTTTTGGAGAGCAAAAGGTACCCCCAAATCGTCCGATACCGTACCCCAGGCAATACTGATGATCTCTGAAAACACTTCGTGCAATGTCCACCGATTTTCGCGTGAATTTTCTGTTTCGCTAGAGCGCTCAGTTTTAAATAGACTTAAAAGATAGCAAAAATCTCTAGTTATCAACTGACCTGAGTTCCCCGTAATGAGCAAAACTACCGTTGTCAGCAAAGTGTCGATAGAAATACTAAAAGTCAACAAACTTGACTTTTCGCTGCCGTTTACGTTTTGTTACGATCTTCACCTTTGGAGATGTGTGAGAATTGAACCCACCAAGCAAAGCGTTATTGCTCTGCTTGCTGCCGACCATGCCATCTCGGGACGGTGGGATCAAAAATCGAAATCCCACCTGTAACCTAGACTTAGACCTAGCCTTATAAGTCCGAATGACTCTAAACCTTATCATGGTCTTAATGACCGAACTAGTTTTATGCTCAGTCCTAGAGACTGAGTGTTAGTATATGTTAACTGCCTCACTGGTTGGTTAGTTGGTTAAAGGTTCTAGCGGTGATTAGTAGTTAGATAAGGATAAGCTAGTATTCTAGAAAATATTTAATATAGATTGGCTAGTTGGTGAGCATGGCAAGCTGAAGCGTTAGGATGACCTATACTTCCCGCACTTCCAACCACCCATCCATGCCCACCCTCTTCACCTTGGTTCCCAACCATTTAGTTCCCCCTCCCCCTTCACCACCCTTACCGGTTCTAACTCCCCCACACCCGGGTTTCCACGTTTGCCTCTCAACCCGTTTTTAGTCCCGAGCTGCCCACTCGTCCCTCAAACCCCCTCCCCAACACCCATTCCTCCCTAAACCCCACCCCTCAACTACCTGTACCCATCCTCCATAAGTTCCCTTGGGTCGCTAATCCCCCCCCCCCCCTCCCCTTCACCATCACCACCCTCACTTTCCTTGAATTGCATGTTAGTATCTTTATGGAATTAGTAATCATCAGATTAGTTTACTAAGCTGTTAAGTTGTGTTAAGTTATAGCGAGTTGCGAGTTAGCTTAGAGAAACAGTTTGGAAAGCAAGAACAAAAAAAGACAAACCGAGAGAGACACAGAAAGGGAATAAAGAGAAAAGGAGATAGACAGACAGACAGACAGACAGACAGACAGAGGCAGAGTCGGATTGACATTCTCGAAAGATCGAGGCGTGTGAAATTTAGCAGTGAGCAAAGCTGGTTGGCAGGAAGACAATATAGCCCTGACCATATATTGCCCTTGGCACAAACGAGGCAGATCAATAAATACTGCAAGAGAGCCACGTGTTCAAGTTTACCTGTCCAAGACTAGTATTTCCATAAAGCGAAAGATATTGTTTCTCAAGGGCAATAGCTTTTCATCACATTGAAACCCAAATTAAAGTGACAAAATGATGCTTGTCATTGTCTTTGGCGAACTGAGCGTTTCTAAGAGCAATTCAAACCAAATAAGATGCAACCGACAAACCGCTGATACCACATTCAGGAAAAGTCTTCTTAGTGCATCAAAGAGAGTTCAGAGAGAGTCAAGAAGTACATACAAACGTCCAATCGCTAAGCAACTGCAAGTTGGAACAGCAGAGGTTTCTCACCGACAACCTGAGTCGTTCATTTCATCAAGTCGAACCAGTCTCTGAGGCATCTTTTCTTGCTTAAATTAGTTTCCCCATGCATATCTTAATAAAGCCGAGCTTAGAGATGAAAGATGAAAGATGAACAAACTCGTTTTCTCTGGGATGTACCAACTTCACCGCCAAAAACTAGTTTGAAGCACACCGCCCTCAATTAAAACAGATGGGACAGTTAATACAGTAGTAGCAAGAAATAAGCTCTTCCGTCTTCACTAATTCAGCTGCGTGTGGGTCTCGAGTCCAGGAGAAGACGCTAAAGTATCAACAGGTAAAGAAGAATTAAAGCACGCCTCTCAAAATTACACGGACAATCAACCCAACGAAGCAATCGACGTGCATTGAAGCCGGAGGTCATCCACTGCTGAAAGATATCAGTGAAACATTTGGGAGAAAGAGGCTGAAAACAGTGAGAAAAAATTACAAAAAACAGAGAGAGGGGGGTGGAGAGAAAGACAGACAGACAGAGCCGTGACAGAAACAGAGACAGATCGAGACAGGAACAGAGACAGAGACAGACTGAAAGATCTGTACATTTGGCTTTGTTGCCGGCCATTGCATATGCACCAAAGCAATGGTCCTTAACAAAAACCAAACCTATCACATCATCCAGAGCTTCACCCACGGTTTGAGGTAATGTGGTGAAAAACAGCTTCCGGAAAAGGGTTTAGCCAACAATGGTTGCCGGCTAGCCGGCTCACTGTTGTTCAAAAGAACGCTCACCGGGAACTTCTATCGGACCAGAAGACAAATATTGTCTGGTTGTCGCGTGCGGTTCTGTTGTTGTCTTTGAGTACTCGATGTATCTAGTATTAATGCCTTTCAAACCAATATGCCAGCGTCCCATTTTTTTTTGCAGACAGTTTGCGTATCCTCCGATCCCAGCATGAAGATTCCCTGGCGGCTGGTGAAAATCCCAAGCCAACTCTAATAGTCAACATAGTTATTCTGTAGCTGCGACTGATTCACCTTGGCCGCCAGACCAATTTGCCAACCAGATATGGAACAACTCCCTAACTACATTAAAATCCAATATTTCATAAACTAGTATCTCTCCTTGCTGAGGTTTGTTGAACTAATAAAAAAAAGGTCTTGCATATCTTCTGCTACTTCTCGGCGTAATTCAACACCAGACTCATCCACAACTGGTTCAATTCAGGGTATTTTTGCAGGTCCACTGGCTGTCCATACACCACCCATGAACCAATGGAGTGCCTTTGTCAAATTTCCCGTTCTGAGCGCTTTCCATGGCACTTGTGCTGTGCAGTTGTTTGTAGGCATTTACAGATGACGCACAAATCTGCATTTGAAGTTGGAACTGATATATGGTACTCTGTTCATACTATTCCAATCGTTCCTGTAACAATCTTGCTCTAAAGCGAGAGGCTCATAACCCTCCCTGGTCCGTTGCCTCACCATGACCCCCACTTACTCCCTCATTACTTCACCTGTCTCAACTACTTGTTGTAAACTATTCTTTACCAATGTCATACTTGACCTTCAGGAAATTTTCAGTCCACCACAACTACAATCAGTTCTGGACTACCAACCTTGAGCTGGATGACTTGCTGTTCCTGCAATTTATACACACAACGGTGCAAAGGAAGTCTTGGGACGTTGATCATACTTCCTGTCACGGCGCATAGAGCATGAGGCAACTCCCAAAATGCAACAGAAGACCCTCCAGGGGCTAGAGCCAAAGCGAGCCAAGCTCAACAACGTAGCTTGACACTGTAGGTATCTCTGCTATTCCCGAACAAAGCGGTGTCTGTTTTGAATATCTTGAAACCTCCTACCTTGTAGATAGACCAGACGACGGAGGCAAGCTCGTAAAATCTTTCAACCCCAATTGCATAGTTCTGCAAGCCATGGCCCCATTCGATGCCCAATGTTGACGATGTATTGGAAATTTAGGAAAAAAAATTATCTTTCAAGCAGATTCTCTTAGTTCCAACTCAAATAATTTATATGCGATTGCTTCTTCTTCATAGTTCAAATGCGTTTGTATCTACAACTGGTCTGTCATAGATAAGCCCGGGCAGTAGACTTACCTGGAAGAACTGATACCCTGAACTCTAGGTGAGCTTATCTAGGTTGGTTGTGTGGTAAAAACTACAAATTATCTGTAATGTAGGTGAATTTAAATCCCTCAAGACTTTTTTGTTGATCCCTCTACAACTGTACATGGTCTGTAGTGCTTTTGTGCCCGCTCAATCATCATCCGTGTGCTTCTCTCATATACTGAGCTTATTGATCCCTTAGATTTACTGCAGGGAAGAAAGGAATCTTACGAGAAGATTATTTGATCAAATTAGCAAATGGTAAGCTATCCTTCAGATGAGTTAGTTCCAGTGCGAGATTGGGTTCTTGGCATTCGCAACACCATCAAGTATTTCACCCAATGTATTGTCCAGTGTCCATGTATCATGCAGTACCTCATCGTCAACCGGATTCTGCCTCCAAGCCTACGAAATGTTCAAGGGGGAAGGAGCAGGGGTGGTGGAGGGACGTCTATTATATGACACTCGGTACAAAGTCATACTGTCAGTGATTGTCTTCAGCTTTATACTTTGTCAGAGGCTGATCGCAATGCCTTGTGGGCCCTCGAACCAATGCTCGACAGCCAAGTCTCCCTACACTCAAAGTTTGAGGTTACATGACCTTGTTTACAGAAATATCATATTTAAAGATCCATGTGCATGCTTTTCACGAGTCGATCCGAAAAGCAGTCAACCCAGCAACAGTGCTCTAATTCCCAAATAACCGACTCTCCTCTGAGCCAAGGCTACTAAAAGGACACTATATAATCACTATGCTAAGATGTCGCTATTTCCACTAAAGGGCTGCTTGTTGTTCCAAGATATTCAGCTTTTTCTAGACTGTTCGTAAGCATACGACCATGCAGAGTTTGATGGACTCCTGACAACATCCCTCCAACGTCCAAACAAGACGCTCTGTTCAACAGCTATTTTATTGCTGTGTACACTTCTAAGGCTGTTGAAGCTACGGTGCCCATATAAGACGTTATTCTTGTTTTTCCAAAGTAAATTTTTAATCAGATGTTTCATAACAAATTTCATGCTGGTTAACATCTTAGTGTCACTGTCATAATGACCCATTTCATTACAAGCCTTTCAACATTCCACGCAGTATCCTGTTACGCAGCACACCTGGCTATCATTACCTTATTACCTGATGGACGACTGGGGACCTTTTTCAACGTCTAACGGCCTTTGTAAAAGTTAACCGCTCCACTGCTGGCAAGGACGTTTCTTACAAGGAGTGTGGTTGTTAATGAACTTCTCCCACCATCGCTGTTTCGTGGCTTTAGCCTGTAAACCTTGACTTCCAGAGTTAAAGACTTAAAGTGACAAAAATCCCTAGTTTCCTTGAACCTGGAATTTTGCGGGCATTACTCTTTTATAGACGAGGTGCATCCCAATAAGAATTTCGAGGACATACGTTGAGTATTAGAAACAACTTCTACCCTCTTGGTTGCGTTGTTGTAGGCCAGATTCATCCTTATCAACGACCTCTGCGGTGTTATACTTTGTCTAAGAATGGTGTTTTGTCAACACACAAGACACGTGACCTTGTACAGTAATAGTGCTTACTTGAAGGTGACAAAGACATTGACGTCGCGCTATGCTAGAACCGCCCAACCCGCGCAATTCGAAGATTTTTTCATCTTGAGTCAGCATTGTATAATCTCCTGATCCTAAACACCTTCCACGGCGCTTCCGCTGTGCAATTGTTCAAAGACACTGGGGCAACTACAAACGCAAGTTGTAAGTCGTCTGTATTGCTTGTGATAAACTATTTCAATCATTCCCACGGAAACCTTGTTCCTATCGCAAGCGACACTTATTCTCCCTTCTCCGTTGCGACACCATGAGACCCACACCTACTTGTCCCTGTGCCTTTCTCACCTACCTGTACCAAACTCTTCTCGTCCAATGTCAGACTTAACCTTCAATCAATTCTTGCTCCATCACAACCGCGACCTGTTCTGGGCTACAATCTTGAGTTGGATGGCGTATTACTCCTGCCATATATATGCACAACGGTACGAAGGAAGTCTTGGAACAATGACTATACCCTCCTGTCACAGTGCATAGGGCGATGATAAATCAAACGATGAAAGCGTCCTCACAAATTCGTCCCCCCTATATTGCTCAGTACTGCAAGCCTCTTCGATGCCCAATGCTGACAGTGTACTACGAAAATTAGGAAAGTAGGACTATCTGACGGTTACTGAAGTCTTTCAACCAGATTCTCCTGACCCAAGCCGAACGGTTGTTTCTTTTTCATAGTTCAAAAGTGTTTGTATCTACAACGGCTCGGTCATAGAGATGCCTGAGTTGACAACCTATATGGAAAGCTGTTATCCTTGGTTCAAGACTCTTGATAGAAGCTTACTTGGTCAAATGAGCCCCAAATTGTATTCCACAAAGCGCATATGCTTCAAGTCTGCAAGTCAATCAGCACTTCCCGTATCTTTAATTCCGTCTGGATAGTAACAGATGTTTCTGTAGTACATGAAAGTGTAGCAACCAGTCTTTACAGCTAAAGTAAAGTGCAGTTGATTGGTTCCTATGCGAGATTGTGGTTCTTGATGTTCAGATAACCATTAAGTATTTCTCTTCACCTTATTCAGTCTCTATGTACCATGCAGTGCCCCACTGCCAGCAGTTCCTACTTCCAAGCCTACGAAACGTGGGACTCTTTTTTTGCTTTGTCGGTCGTTCTCGTGCGACACATTGCTTGAGGTAAGCCTTCCACCAGAATTTAATTTGGCCTCGACCAAAGCTGCCAGGTCTGCAAATGTATTGCTAAAATAGAAATGTCTGTCGACAAAACATCTCTGCCCTTGAAATTTGGAAAGTAATACGCGCATACCCTTCACAAGTCGAGTAGTATGTCCAGTCGCCCATCAGGAATGTTCTGTTCTCCGGCTAACCCACTCTCATTTGAGCAACATGAGTCACTGTTTGAATGACGTCTGTTCGTAAGCGCAAGCGAATGCGCAATGCTTCGTGCACGGATTCCTGACAGCCGTCCAATTACCAATGCACTGGTTCGATAGTTTTTTTTGCCTTGTCAATTTTTAAGGCTGTTAAAGTAACGGTGTCGAGATAAGACATAGTTCTAACTTTTTCAAAGAAAATTGGTAACCAGACTTTTTACAGCAAACTTTTACATGTAAACGTAAGTCTTCGATACAAGGTTTGTGCTGCTCTAACTTCTGGATTAGACTTTTCCAGCAGCACGGAAACCTGAAAAAAATATTTCAGACATTTTTCTGTAGAAACAAACTCGCACCTCGCGGACAGGTAAATTGACAGTAATAAATAGGATGGGGTAAAACCAAATGTGCCCCAGCCAGCCACTGGTCCTAACGTTTGGCTGATCTGCAGGCTTGTTAACTTGTTTTGAATTTCAAACTAATTGAAACTTAGCATTGGCTCTAGATGCCACTGCAGAAAGTCTAAGGATCAATCGATAAAATGTCTAAAGTTCTGCCAATTAAAATCAGAAAAGATCAAGAAGATTTCAAGGAAAAGCATGCTAAACTGAAATACAGGTCTTTGAGTCGGTATATCTATATATCTTGTTGCTCCAAACTACTTACTATGCTTTCTTTAAGAAACATAGAAGGACGACTGCAACTTACAAATTGGTGATAAAAAGTTTTGTTTTTACTTTTACGAAGCTTGCGGAAGTGTAAATTTAATAGCTTTCACTTATAAATTTAGTTTTTTTTAAATTTTTGCATCTGTTTCAGATATCAGTTTCAAGAATTGCTGTTTCAGTTGCGCTAATCTCACAAACTTTAAAAACATCCATTGCATCTTGATGAATCAGTTGAGCACACTAATGTTAAAACTTGAAATGCGTTTTGCAGTAAAGTAGCGCAATCTTTGACATTTATTTTTGCCAATATATTAGATAGTCAGTGGCGTTTACTTGAAATGCTTTGGAATTCCTTGAACTGAAGTGCCTGCATGCTGCGAAGGGTTGATGTATTTTGCAGGTTGCAGGTTGAAAGGACTCTGTTTCTTTAAACACGATTAATGTTAGTGTTAGAGTAATGGTTAAGGTTAGTTATAGAATCAGTTTTTAAAGGTTAAAGTTACGGTTACGGCTAGAGTTAGGATTATATTTTAAAAACTGTGTTTAAAGAAACAGAGTCAACTTTAAACTTGCAACCCAGCAAAGTACACCAACCGCGTGAAAAAATAACTTGAAATCCGGTTGTTGATTTCCGAATTAGTAGAATTTAAAAGCCCTACAAGTCCTTAGATGTTACATACAAAAATTATAGGGGTGTTTTAAAAATCTCTGAAACTTATAATGAACCCTTCATTTTATAAAACCGAAAATGACTTAAGAAATCACAATTTCGTTTCTAAGAAAACATGAAAGAAAGTTTTGTCTCCGAGCAAGCTTCGAGAACAAACTTCGTTTCAGTTTCCGCTTGAACTATCACCAGCCGCTGTTATATCCAAACGGTTTCCAACTCTTACCTGACGAAGATTCGTTTAAAAATACCGTACGTTGTTTTACATTTCTAAACACTTTTGAACAAATAAGTGGCAAATTTGTTTTTCTCACCCGATTTACATGCATGAGTTTCCGAAATGTGACTCAAACTGCCGGAATACCCTTTAATTTGCCACAGTTTCTCAGTGCTGTAAGTACTTGCTATCACTTGACAGAATCTAGATCTTGTGAGTTTCAGGCATTCCCTCAAACGGTGTCAATTTACCGGCCACACTACCTGTCAGTTGCAGGCCTTCTATCGACTTCT
>JAOBRG010332196.1:0-15349 GCA_027574985.1 Umimayanthus nakama
TGATCTATAGAAATTTGGCCTTTTAAAGCAACTGCAGTTAAAAGACGACTGAAATTAGAGCAATCGAAAGAGAAAACGATTGTTGTTCATCAGATACCTAGTTTTCTGCGTTAGACCCCTTTCTTGTTGACGGCGTAGATATATTAAAAAAGAACAACATGCTATTTGAAAATTAAAATTCATACAACTTGACCATATCAGGTTTTTTGTGAGGGGGAGCATGCAGAATTCTGTTCACATAATATCGTATCCAATCGCAAGAAGTTGCACACATTCGCAGGAATGTAACATGGTTCTTTTTTTACGATTTTGATCGCACACTATCACAGAGCAGTTTACATATACTCGCACTCAGTCGTGCGCTATCGAATGCGATCGTTAGAATGTTAAACCAGCATCCTTTTTTTTATGAAGAAAAATTGGAATGTACACATTCACTCAAAAACTTACTGGTTTTCCGCACAGCTTCAACTCAGCGCATCCGTCACAGACGAGACCTTGATGAGATGGGAGAGGACCACCCGTTAAGGGGCCTGGTAACTAGGTGCTTAGAGGACAATCCTCTTGATCGCCCCACGGCAACCGAGATTATCGAGGAACTACAGAGTGCTGACTTCAGGAAAGGTGAGTAAAGCTCGCACAAATTATGACACGTTTTTGGAAGGAATAACAGTAACCAAGGTTTGATACGAAAAACCTACCAGTGTTAATCTACTTTTTCAAGCTTTAAAACCAATCTGCCCAAGTAAGGTAATTAAATATAAATTAACTCCGACTGACTGAGAAAGAATTAGAGCCTAGAAAATTGTTTGCTCCCACGGTAGATCTACTAACAGGCCTTCTTGTTGTTAATCTATTCTATGACATCTAAATATATAATAAACGAAGTATCTATGTATCTTTTCTAGTTTGAATTGGAAATGTTTTTAATGTTTTAAGTTTTATTTGGCGCTAGCCTCGCAATGTTTTTTTGCTGTTGTGACTTGGATGGAAGATCCCAAATAAAGAAAAAAAACCTACTCCGGGCATGCCCTGGTTGAACGTTGATCTTTACATATGTCGAAATGATCTTAACAATTAAGCGCATGAAAAGTACGATGAAAAATACGAGATCGGCTGATTGAATTTGGATCGACACAGTACTAGTCGTTCTAAACGACGTATAAATGTGTCGATTAGAATGATACGACAGCGACTGAACTTCTGAAGATTGAAAAAAGTTAGACGTTTGACTCAAAAGTCGAACTTAATTAATTCTTGCTGACCAGTGTAGTTAAGTTCGACGCATGCTAACATCGATGTTCATCCCGGGCCTAAATCGTTTAGGGCTTCGTGCCAACACCAAGTCGTTGCATTGCAGCCTAAACAGCAACCATGCTCCCCGGCACAAAAATCTATCCGATTTGTGACATATTACTTTCGGTTGTTGTTCTCGGAACGATAAAATCTCACGCATAGAATACAAACCCTGTGTTACTAAAAACTTTTTTTCCGTGCAGGAACCCCAGTTTCTTTGATAAGTACAGAGTACTGTTTAAAAAAGCAAAGTGAATGCAAAAGATATGTAAGCTGTTGATAAGTATCGCCAAGTTTAAGTAAACTTACTTACAACTCCAAATCATTTCAGAAATTGCGCAGTTTGACCTGTTCCGAAGTGTCTACAAACTCCAAGAGGAATTCCTCCGCTGGATTCCGATTAGAAAACGCACGGTCCGTGAACTGGAAGAGCTCAACCTTGAGGAGATCGCCGACCGCTTGGACGAACACCACCGCAACGTGAACATCGCCACGGCCGCCGGCGCCACTACCTCTGTCCTCGCTACCGGTGTGGCGGTGGCTGGCTTCGTCTCGGCTTTTTTTACCTTCGGAGCGACGATCCCAGTAGCCATTGCGGGTGGCGTTATTGGGGCAGCTGGGGGTCTGACCACCTTCGGCTCTAAAATGGCGGAGATTTTCCTCTCTAAACTTGCCAGTGACAAAGTGGGTGTAGTCCTTGAGGAGGATCAAGCCGCTTGCACGAATATTCGCAGGCGCATGTCTCAACTGGACGAGCTTATAACGCGGAATGTGCTGAAGATCGTGGACAGCATCGGCAGCCGGGAAGATGTGAAGTTCCATAGACTGGAAGAGATAGTGAAAATCTTTGAAGACATGACAGGGATGGCGATATTAAAAACGGAGCAATTCGATCCTATCACGGGGGGTACCCGCGGAGTCAGCGCTGTGCTTGGGGCGGCGACTTCTTGTACTACCGCTGGGATCGCGGGCGCAAGAGTTGGGACGGCTGTCGCGTTTGATAGTTTGTCAGCGGCTGCTCGCGTGACACATATCGCGGGGTTTGTGGTGAGTATCTTGGCACTTCCTTTTGATATTTACTTTCTGGCCAAGTCTTCTAAAGAACTCGCTGATGGCTCACCTTCCGAAGTGGCAGAAAAAATTCGAAGCATTCAGTCGAGGCTGGTTTTTCCCGAGGAAAAACAGGTCGCCGATCTTGTACATGCTTACGTCAAAGATAAGGTCACCGAGGTTGCGCGCAAGCATGGCATAGAAAACGGTGTCATCGATAGTGGATGGGTTATCATTGAACCTGAAAACGACACTAACTCTTTGGAAAAGAACCAAGTTGATCCTTAACTTGACGTCCTTCAGTGTAAATTGATTACAAAAGAGACACCATTGAAACACGCATTTTAAACCAGGGTTGGGCGAAACGTTTAGAAACACACCCAGTCTTTTAAAGCATTAATGAAGTACACTACAAGGGAAACCTGAAGCCAAAACAATCTTAAGGATGCAAACCAAATTGCGGGTTAAAAGTTAACAATCCGGCCGTAGTGGGTTGTAGCGTCGAGTCCAGGGAATGACTTTTTTGAACGACTCTGGATAGTTTCCTAGAACTGGTTCTCCAGCGCCCTATTAGTACCAACCAATTAGGGCCCGCGGAGGGGTAGGGGCCGGGGGGAAGGTGCTGCACTCCCTCCCCACTTTTTTGAAAATTATAGAGTTGCTGAGAAAAAGTATTTTCCTCCCCCACCCACCCTCCACTTTGAATCCGATATTAGTCAGCCCCTACACTTTCAGGGTAGCTCGGCGGTCTCTGCTAAATGGAGAAACCCCAGAATTATCGCTAATCGGGACTCGATCAACCTGGCTCAGTAACTTAAAGTTCTTGGTGCTACTGCGCGACGCACCTAACAGTGTCCAGAATTAATTCATACATAATTTTCTGTGGAAATTTATGATTATGATTTCGCAAATCTTGCGCCCAATTGTGATACTGAGGGCATGTCAAGTCGATTTCAAATTACGTCTGTTGGAAATCACCAACCTCGTTCCCAGGCTCTTTTCCCTTTCACTCGGTGACCGGGAAAGGGAAAAGAGCCTGGGAACGAGGTTGGGAAATCACGACTCTTTGGTTGATTGATGGACTCCTCACCGGTACTACTAGAACTATGCGTAAAGTTACTATGTAAATGAACCATGGTTTGGTGCGTCACGCTCTTACGCAGAGAATGGGGGGAAGTACTGATTAAGTAGCCTCACGAGAAGAGTTGGGATAATTTAGCCCCCATTCCCCCTCTCACGTAGTTCCATTTAATTAAAACTTTCATCCCTAAAATCTAGTTCATTATCCGAGGAACGCTACACATCAAAACTGATAGCTTTAAAGCAAAAAGAAAGTTTAATTTTGAGGATCCTTTTGTTTCTTCAATTTGCGTTTACTGTGACATCAAGTAAAAATTTTAAAGGGAGATCTGTCTAGCAGTCAATATGGATAGGTGTTTGAAACTTTTTTACTTTCTTAAATTTTTTAGTGAACCTTAAGCTTGGTTTTCAGTTGGAAAATTCAGTTGCCTTTAATAGGAGTGAGGAGAATTTTAGAATCGACGCATAATCGATGAAAATGTTTTTTAACTATAAAGGTTAGAGACCTGTTCAGTTGTGAAACAAACTTGTAAATAATATCAGTTTTAAGAACTTAAAAATTGAAATTTGGTTTACTGGGTAACAGAAATGTGAAAGCATGAGTGGATAGATGAGAGAAAGCTACTGAAACCAATAAAGGTACTATGTGTGTTAATTAACGTCTAGTTTGCAATGAATCACGTCTTTCCTTCACCAGCTTAATTTTTTTGGGGGGTAGGGGGTAGGAGAGGGGTGAGTATAAAATTTCCAAACTGTTGGGAATTACTATATGCCCTCTGATAAACAATTAGTGCATGATCCATTTTTTACAGTTACATCCCGGTAACTCGATTTGCCCTTGGATTTGCTTGATATTTAACTTCGACAACTTAAACCCTCGATTACTCGAAATCCCGCTAATTTGAAGTGATCTTTATTTCCCTTAGGTTTTTGTAATGAAACCCTCGATAACTCGAATTAAGTCAGAAAGAGAGAAAGCCCCAGATATAATTTCTGCCGTGGTTTAAGTCCAGAAATAGTGACCAATTATGACGATGGGGGCCTTCTGATTCTGTTTGGGTGTCTCAACAGGAAATTCGCGCTAAGTCTCGGCCCTTTAGGCGATATTGGGGAAGTTGAGGACCATGAAACTACTTCCTGCCAAAAAGATCTTCGAAACATGAATTGTCAGCTACAACTGATGTGCCAGAAAACAAATTTCCGCCGTTGAGAGGCTGTCGAAGATTATTGTGAACAACAGATTGGCCGTTAAACGCGGCCCGGCACTCGTGACAAACTATTTTAAAAATAATCATAAAAAAACATGCTGAAGACCGGCCACTCGTGCCTTTTATAATGCTTGTTTTGTTTTCTTAAGTTTTGTTGTGTTTAAGCTCGTACATTGCTATAAATATTACAACTGAACATGTGTAAAAGCATAAAACGTCTTTAGTAAACCCCGATAATTCTATGTGAATACATTTTCCTTAGCATTTTAAACTGTCTTTTTTCCTTCCCTCCCTCCCTTTCTTCCTCTCTCCCTCCCTTCGTTCCTCCGTCCCTTCCTTCCTTCCTCCCTCCCTTCCTTCCTTCTTTCTTCTCTTTCTTCCTTCCTCCCTTCCTGCCTCCCTCCCTCCCTTCCTTCCTTCCTTCCTTCATTCATTCCTTCCTCCCTCTCTTCCTTCCTTTCTTCTTTCTTTCCTCCTTTTCTTCCTTCCTTCCTGCCTTCCTTCCTTCATTCCTTCTTTCTATCCTTCCTTCCTTTCTCCCTCCGTCCTTTTCTTCCTTCCTTCCTTTCTCTTTTTCTTTCTTTCTTTCTTCCTTCCTTCCTACCTTCCTTCTATCCTTCCTTCCTCCTTTTTTCCTGCCTTTCTTCCTTCTATCCTTCCTTCCTTTCCCCCCCATCCCTTCCTTCCTCCTTTTCTTCCTTCTTTCCTTCCTCCTTTTCTTCCTTCCTTCCTTCTTTCCTTCCTTCCCTCCCTCCTTCCTTGCTTCCTCCCATCCTTCGTTCTTTTATTCTTTCCTTCCTTCCCTTCTTCCTTCCTTCCTTCCTCCCATCCTTCATTCTTTTCTTCTTTCCTTCCTTTCTTCCTTCTTTCTATCCTTCCTTCCTTTCTCCCTCCCTCTCTCCCTTCCTCCCTTCCTTCCTTCCTACCTCCTTTTCTTCCTTCCTTCCCTCCTCCTTTTCTTCCTTCCTTCCTTCCTTCCTTCTTTCTTTCCTCCTTTTCTTCCTTCCTCCCTTCCTGCCTCCCTCCCTCCCCTTCTCCCTTCCTTTCTTCTTTCTTTCCTCCTTTTCTTCCTTCCTGCCTTCCTTCCTTCATTTCTTCTTTCTATCCTTCCTTTCTTTCTCCCTCCGTCCTTTTCTTCCTTCCTTCCTTCCTTTCTCTTTTTCTTTCCTTTCTTTCTTTCTTCCTTCCTTCCTACCTTCTTTCTTTCTTTCCTTCCTTCCCTCCTTTCTTCCTTCTTTCTTTCCTTCCTTCCCTCCTTCCTTCCTTCCTTCCTCCCATCCTTCGTTCTTTTCTTCTTTTCTTCCTTCCCTCCTTCCTTCCTTCCTTCCTTCCTTCCTCCCATCCTTCGTTATTTTCTTCTTTCCTTCCTTCCTTCCTTCTTTCTATCCTTCCTTCCTTTTCTCCCTCCGTCCTTTTCTTCCTTCCTCTTTTTCTTTCTTTCTTCCTTCCTTCCTTCCTTCTTTCTTTCCTTCCTTCCCTCCTTCCTTCCTTCCTTCCTCCTATCCTTCGTTCTTTTCTTCTTTCCTTCCTTCCCTCCTTCCTTCCTTCCTTCCTCCCATCCTTCATTCTTTTCTTCTTTCCTTCCTTCCTTCCTTCCTTCTATACTTCCTTCCTTTCTCCCTCCCTCCCTCCCTTCCTTCCTTCCTTCCTTCCTTCCTACCTCCTTTTCTTCCTTCCTTCCCTCCTCCTTTTCCTTCTTCCTTCCTTCCCTCCTTCCTTCTTTTTATCCTTCCTTCCTTTCTACTTCCCTTCCTTTCTTCCTTCCTTCCTTTCTTCCTTCCTTCCTTCCCTCCTTCCTTCCTTCCTTCCTTCCTTCCATCCTTTCTCCTCCGTCCTTTCCTACCTTCCTACCTATGGGGTGCCGTTCCTTTCAAAAATCCACTTTTGTGGACATTGTATTTTGTGCCCAATATGGCCTCCATTGTGCCCATAGTGGGCAAAATCGTGCCCACTATGGCCATCCTTATTTCAAGTGGCCACACACTGTTCCCACTGTTTGCTCCCTCGGTAAGCCTTTGTTGTTTTCGTACGTCGTCGTTTCATTATAATTTTTTTTAAACGTGGCAATGCATGCGGTGTGACAACTCTTGACTCGCTGGTCACTCGCTTGCACAGGTTCAGTAGCTTCTTCGATCAACATTTTCACTAGTTTGCTCGGTTAAATTGCTTATGTATATAATAGTTTGCACATAATCCTCATTTGTATATAGTATTTTAGATTTTTGTAAAGTTTTCAGTTGATCAGTTGAATCAATTTACTAGTAAATACCAAAAAAGTCGCAGCCAACTGTATAGTCAGCATGGCAGGATTTGAACTTGGCCTGTTCGTCGATAACCTTGATGAAGGTCTCATTGTCGACCTAAAGTGTACAATATTACGGTAGTTATATTCTTGAGTTCATATCTTTTAAAACTTTGGTCAGTTAATAACCAGCAAGAAACGAATTATGTTGAATATATCAACAAATTCGAGAAAAAAAACTTGATAAAAATCTAAAATACTGTATACAAATGAAGACTATTTACAAACTATTATTTACGGAAGCTGTTTTAAACGTACGAACTAGTAAAAATGTGGATCGAAGAAACTACTATTAAACACGTACGATCGAAGAAATAAGCGAGAGTTGTGCATTGCCACGTTTAAAAAAATCGATAATGAACCAGCGACGTACGAAAACAACAAAGGCCTACCAAGGGAGCAAAATGTGGGAACAGTGTGTGGCCACTTGAAATAATTGTGGCCATAGTGGACACAATTTTGCCCACTATGGACACAATCGTGGCCATATTTGGCACAAAATACAATGTCCACAAAAGTGGATTTTTGAAAGGAACGGCACCCCATAATATTTCCTTCCTTTCTCCCTCCGTCCCCTTCTTCCTTCCTTCCAACCTTCCTTCCGTCCGCCCGTCCTTCCTTCCTTCCTTCTTCCCTTCCTTCCTACTTTTCTGCCTTCCTTCCTTCCTTCCTTCCTTCCCACCTTCCAACCTTCCGTCCTTCCCATCACCCTTCCGATTTTTCTCTCCCTCTTTCCTTCCATCCATTATCCTGCCTTCTTTCCATCTCTCCCTTCTTCATTCCTTCTAATATCGACCCGTCACCCAAATCCGATTTTTATTGGATACCCTTTTTGTATTGTCAATTGTCATAATTTATTAACTACACCCTTTTTTTTATAAGAACAACTTATTAAGAACACCCAGGCAACACCTTGGTAAAGCAAACAATTTTTTTAAATTTTAATTAATTAAAGCTCGAGCCTAATAAATCAACAGCCAATCAGCAAATTAACTTCAGTGCAGAAGTGTTAGAAACCATGCAAATATTCGTTCTTGGCTTTGTGCCCTAAACGTTTAAATTACCGAGCAGGAACTATGTGGATATTCGTCTTAAAGGTGCGTGAGCTTTGGGTGATTCGTAAGTTAGTTCAAAATGTGTACAGGTCCCTTTCAAAAATTCGAACCATGAAGTATACAAAGACTTTTAGTTCTATTGTCAGTCTCAGGTTGAACAGATAGATAGCCTCTTCACTGTTAATCGTTAAGTAGCATAAAGAGCCCGCATAATAGTCGGATGCCTCTGTTTCTCCGGCTCCTCAACAGGCTTTTGAAATACTTGAAAACATCTGTTTCCATGTAGTTATTGTAGTTCTGAAAATGGTACAAATTCAATGCAGTTGTGAGGTTCGTGTAAGCATTCATAATTAGCTGTTCATCATAACTCTTTATTCTTTAAGTTCCTAACTAGAGCTACGTTGATACATTTTTGGTTTTTTGTTACTAAAAAGTAAAGTTTTCATATATGCTTAGCAGAATCTAAACTCGTCCGTTGATTTCATTTATTTAATGCAACTGGATTACAGAAACTCACAAATTTAATTTCAAATTTGATGGAGCTGCGAACGTAGCTTGCATATACTCAGTAATTCTTGTTTGCATTTTCATTACTTAAACAAGAAATGTTTAAGATATTCTTTGGAATTTCTTGTCCTATTAGAACAATCAGTTAGCGGTAGGGCAGAAAAAAATGCCTGTCATGTCTCATAAGAAATGATCACTATCTTCGACTAATTCATTGGAACCTAAAATAGGACTGTCCGAACGTTATCTTGGTAAAACAAACAAGTTTTTTAAATTTTAATTAATTAAAACTCGAGCCTAATAAAACAACAGATAATCAGCAAATGAGCTTCAGTGCAGAAGTGTTAGAAACCATGCAAACATTCGTTCTTGGCTTTGTGTCCAAAACGTTTGAATTATCGAGCAGGAACTATGTGGATATTCGTCTTAAAGGTGCGTGAGCTTTGGATAATCCATAGGTTAGTTCAAATCTTATACAGGTCCCTTTTAAAAATATAAACCATGTACTATATAACGACTTCTATTGTCAGTTTTTGAACAGATAGATAGCCTCTTAAGTAGCACACAGAGACTGCATAATAGTCGGATGCCTCGGTTTCTCCGGCTCCTCAGCTATTGAAATACTTGAAAACATCTGTTTCCAATGTGCTTTTATCATAAACTCTTTAATTTCCTAGCTGGAACTACGTAGATACATTCTTGGTTTTTGCTACTAAAAAGTAGTGTTTTCACATATTTAATTTCAAATTTGATGGAGCTGTCGGAACGTTGCTTGAATGTACTCGGCAACTATTGTTTGCATTTTCATTACTTAAGCAAGAAATGTTTAAGTTATTGTTTGGAATTTCGTGTCCTTTTAGAATAATCAGTTAGTGGTAGAGGAGAAAAAAAATTGCGTGTCGTGTCTCATAAGAATAGATACAAGAACAAACCTTCCGTCACGCAATGAGCCAAGAAACGTTTTATAGATAAAAACAAGCTAAGACTTTGTAGTGATACTTGTTGAGCTAAAAAGCAAGAGTGAAGCAAACAAACACTCATCTCGGAGAAGAAAACGTAAACATATGTATCATGTGTATCTGTCAAAGGCAATGTTATATTAGTCTTTAATTTTTAACTAACAACTCGAAAAACAAAAGTAAAGTAAAGTGGTGCATTTACATAAAAAATGTTGATTCAGCGCTCGTTGCGCGAGAGGTTACTGCACCTGGAAAGAACGTAAAATATCGGCTCAATATTTTTTTCATGTCATTTCTAACCGGCTACTGTACATTTTAGCTATTTATTTTGTTTTGTCGTGGCGGTTCCTGTTTAATGAGAAACTGCTCTGCTAAAAAGAACGAAATTGTTCATAGTATTGTTTCCAAGGTACTTCTGAGATAGAATGCTGATTGGTTTGAAATTAATCCTTTCTGCAGTTAACCTGCTTAGCAAGATTAATTTTTAATGGGGAGGTTTTCAAGTTTTTATAAACATTCGCACTTCCAAAATAATTTTACACGCGTTGTCTTTTTACGTTTTCGTTGAGGAAACGTACAATACTGTACAACTTGAATATAGTCAGGCCTGCACTCTTGCTACACTTCTTTTGTTGAGAACAAACTTAAAAGAGTGAGATTCAAATCGTTTGAAAAATAATAGCAAATTAAGAACAAACTGAGGCCGAAATGAAAACGTTAAGAAAAAAATTAAGTTTAACAAAAATAATGAAACGCAGCAAAGAATCACACTCGGACAACCACACATAGTAAGTGCACGCTTTCTTTTATAAGAACCAGCAAATTGTCGCAGAGCTTTATTGTTCTTAACTTTTTAGGAAATTTCAGCCTTAATTGTTCTTAAGCTGTTCTTGTTTTAAAAGTACTCGTAAGAACAAAAACAGTAAGAAATAACATCTAAAGTATTGCAAAATAAATATACTTGTTATCATCAAGCCGAATGATTAACATTGGAAACTCGTAGTATACAGTCGAGTTTTAAGAAAAAAAATATTATTAAGAAAAGTAAATTTTTCATTTGCGATTCCAAATCCCAGCCTAGATTGCTCGTACATTGTTTTTAATTTATGGCCAAATTCGAGCCTCGTTCTTATAAACTTGTTCTTATAAAAAAGCGTGTAAGGGTTGACACACTGCGTGTGTTTGTCTATCATAATAGCCACTGTTTAATGTCATAATTGAAATGAAGTGTCTTGCACGTACACAAGTACATGTACTACCTTTATGCTATCTGCACCAAATACAAGAGAAACAGAGCATCTGAAAGTAGCTGAAGGTGTTTTAGTTGATTTTCAGCCGTTAAAATGCACGTGACAGTTAAGATCAAAATAAGAACATTTTGGGCCTCGCGTTGCTGAAACAAATAATTGAATCTGAGCAAAACAGCATAGTTGAAGAGTGAAAGTTCAGAACCCAGGTGAGTCCATGTATTGATTTTGGTCGGTTGATCGTCCTTGTTGGTGAAGAACTGATGTTTGTTATGACTGACGTTTGTGGAAGTCATCTTCAAACTCACTGACCCTAAATCCCTGGGCAGGAAGGCAGCTATTTAGATAGGTAGACGGGGGGGGGGGGCAAACGTACACTAGAGACGATTTAGGGGTAGTTAGAAAATCGATTTGTTAACACTTAAAGTGTATATATCACTTGTGGGGTTTTCTCATATTTAGAATCTACTTAACGTTCTGATATACATAGCAAAAATTTTTGATCTGGACTTTTCTAAGTGGCGCAGTTAGCGTTCAAACAGGCGAAATTTTACTTCCGGTTTCAAAATGAAGAATGGGTCCAAGTTGGGCTGTGACGTCACAAGCAGAATTCATACTTCGAATCTTCAATCGCTGGAGGAAGATCTGACATTCTTTACATCTGTTGTTTATAATACGAAAAGTCAGAAAACACAAAACAAGATATTTCTCCAGCAATTGAAGACTTAAAGTATGTATTCTGCTTGTGACGTCATATTTTCCACCTTGGCCCATTCTTCCTTTTGCGCGGTCATTTTAAATCCGGAAGTAAAATTTCGCCTGTTTAAACGCTAATTGCGCCACTAAGGAAAATCGAGATCAGAAAAAATTTATGCTTTGTTTATGAGAACGTTAAGTAGATATCTAAATATGAGAAAACCCCACAAGTGATATATACACTTTAACGTCAAATTGACGTTAAGAGCTGACCTGCCCCCCCTTCCTTGACGTCAATCCAATGTTTGTCTTTTAAGAACAGTACAGACGACTAATGACCTGAAAAGTGTTGTCAGTGGTTGTCTGTTAAAAAGTCCCCTTGAACAGTCGAACAGTTCATCGAAAGGCATCGACACAGTTTGCGTTAATCACGAAAACATTACCATTACGTTCCAATAGTCCTTTTCACGGTTCCTGAAAAGTAACCAAGCTTATACATGAAACCGAGGCGAAAGTTGTCCTCGCACAGTTAGAGAGGTGGAAACAATATACATGCTAATAAGTTTCTTTCATATAATAATTATTTTCGCTTCTCTAACTGGGCGAGGACAACCTTCGCCTCGGTTTCAAGACTAAGCCTGGTTACCTTTCAGGAACCGTGAAATGGACTATTGAAGTTGGAAGTGGGTTCATGCAGGTATTTGTAATCTGGTTACAGGGGGACACCCAACGGAAAATTGGGGGGTAATGCAAAATTTTTCAGAGACAATTAAAAACCACCGCCGCCCCCCCCAACCATAAAAAATGAATGGTCCCTTATATGGGCCAAGATTCGTCTGTGATTGATTCGTCTGTCAGCACGTCTGTATCGAATAACTCTTCTCAGAGGATAGCTTATAGTAAGACCAATTAGTCGTCAGACGGATAACAAGTCTACGTGGATTATTTAACAATTAGTCACCGAAGGCGATGTGAATAACAGCGAATAGTTGCCGAGACGAAGTCGAGGTGACTATCGCGATACTCACAGAGCCTGAGGTGACTAATTGTTTTAGTAAAATTGCACTAGTGATTATTCGCGAAAACAAAACAAAATATAGCAAACTTTAAAAAAATATTATATTTTTCATTTAAAAAACACGCGCATAAACATGCTTTGCGGCGACTCTTTGCGACTCTGTGGCGAAAAATGTAAACAAACTTTCCTGTTTTGAAAAAGAATATTTCGCGAAAGGAAAATTTTGCTTAATTTACTAACCTACCTTTGAATAGCTTGACTCCAAACTTTGAAGCACCTTTTGTCTTTCGAGGTACGGCGTTTTCTATGAACTGCTCAATTTGTGACCCCGAAACATCAACGAATCTGGCCGCCATTTTGAAAATTGCTGTAATCACCTAGCGGTGATTATAGCATTCGAGAACGAAGTTCTCGACTAATCAGCGCGCGCCATTTTCGATAATCACAAGTGCAATTTTACTAATCTTCTTTAGTACAATTCGGCCAGTTGTGTAAAAAGCCGAACACCCGTCGACGCTCGCCTTCCTTTATGTTTGTAGATATTTCTTATGCTGGCTGTGTGTGGATTAACAACTGGCAACATGGATCCATTTATCGACTGCATCCCTGAAGGTAAGAGTTAGAGTTACGGTTAGGGTATATCTACCTATTAACAGATCCATTTTGGCCAGCAATATTTCTCTCAAATTTTATAACCATCAATGGAATCCCTGCGAGCAGAGGTCGTTCAAACGCAGGGCTTCTGGAACAACCCGTGAAATGCTTCCAGCATACATCATAACCCTTCTCAATGTCCATCATATGTCTCAGTTAAATTCATTGGATATCTTCTCGACCGACACCTTCTCTTAGTTTGGTTCAATTCAGTGGTACTGGTAATCGAATAAACAATTAATTAAATGTTCATTTTAATAATAATAACAACATAACTACTACTGCTACTTCTGCTACTACTACTACTACTACTACTACTACTACTACTACTAGTACTACAACTACTACTACTACTACTATTACTACTACTGCTACTTCTGTCATAGTTTGTCATGACATTCGGTATTCATTGCACATGCGCAATGACACTATGTGATTTTCTCGTCCGCCTTCTTGCTTGTATCGGTAGTTTACTCGTTTTTCCGTGTGTGAGGACTTTTCAGAAGAAGTCGACGAAACCTTTTGTAACCTAGCAGGTGTCACTAGTACAACAGATGATATTATTGTATATGGCTATAAGGCTGACCACTGTGATCACGACGAGCCGCAACCTGAGAGTTGTCATGACACATGCACAAGAAACTGACCTTCGTTTCAACCCTGACAAACGCAAGATCAGATGCACAAAGCTGCCATTTTTCGATCATATCATCTGTGCTAGCGTCCTTAGACCACGTGGGCCATAGCCAACATGGACACTTCAACTTGCCTAGCAGACCTGCAAACCTTCTCGGCATGACACAGTTCAGTCTCAGCCGTCTCGTCCCAAACCTTGCATCAGTGTCAGCAATCCTGTAGGACCTGACAAAGAAGAGCAGCGAATTTCGATGGGACCCAGAGCACCAGTCAGAACCCGTGAGAAGACAGCCCGAAGAAGAAAGAATGGCCGAGGCGAAGCCATCGACGCACTCGGTCAGCTACGGCGCAAACCAGGTTCAAAGGCGACGTCCGCGAAGTGGCCTCGAGATGAGGATCAGTGTGATTCCAGAAAGGAAACTGTCAAATGGGCTTATGAGAGGTGAGCCTTATTCTTGCTTAACTGATTCCCCGCACAGTCCATGGACTTTTCTTTGGAGGAGCAGATCAGTGGAACTGATGTTGAGTCACCAGCTGTCTTATGGGCACAGCGCACTGATAATGAGACAGTTGCTGCCGTGGAGAAAACGAGTAATGACCTCCAGATATTCTGCAAGAACAAGCCATTGTTACAAAGCCCACCAATTATCAACAAGGTTTATGGAGGAATATTCTCAGAGGATGGCTTCGGTGTGGTACTGGGTTCGCATCAGAGAAGTTATTGTTAGTGTGCAGGTTTATGTGAAGTTTGTAGACTATGGCAACAGTGAAGTGGTGAGAATGCGGTCCATAGTGTGTTTGTCGATGGACTTGTTGAACGTGCCTCAGCTCGCCCAGCTTTACAGGCTTAAAGTTGTTTTGCCACCATCAGATGCAACATCTAATGCTTTCAAGAAGGGAGTTGAATTCCTATTTGAAAGAACATAAGAACAAGTGCAAGTATGATGGCGGACGAGACAATCATATGGTCAGCATCCATAGTGCCACTGCGCATGTGCGATGAATACCGGAAGTCAGGAGAAACTATGGCAACTACTACTACTACTACAATTACTACTACTACTTCTATTACTACTACTACTACTACCGTACTACTACTACTACCGTATTACTACTACTACCATACTACTACTACTACTACTACTACTACTACTACAAAAACTGCTATTACAGAAACTGCTACTACTACTTCTTCTATTACTACTACTACAAGTGTTTAACCACAACACAAACACTTGGCACAATACCAAGAGAGACTATTATGATTAGTTAGTGTTATACTGTTATTACTGTAGTAATGTATTATTGTAATTGAAAATGCTTTGCAATATGTAATAACTCGCATCATGCCAATAAAGCTTGTTACTACTACTACTACTACTACTACTACTAGTACTAGTACTACTACTACTACTACTAGTACTACTACTACTACTACTACTACTACTACTACTACTACTAGTACTACTACTACTACTACTAGTACTAGTACTACTACTACTACTACTACTACTACTACTACTACTACTAGTTCTACTACCACTACGCCTAGGCATCTAGCTCCAGTGATTTTACATGCAGAAAGTGGCACCCAAACTTGTAAACTGACGAACAATAAGAATTAATTAACAAGAGCAAGAG
>JAOBRG010332307.1:0-15348 GCA_027574985.1 Umimayanthus nakama
TGGTTTAGCTTTACAGCGAGGTACCATAAGGATGTTTACCGTACGACCTATACAGGTCGGCGAAATGACTCGACTCGAAAGAAGTAGTAGTTCTGTATGAAGTGTTCTTCGATTTCGGTGTTGATATCCCATAACCATAATCTTTTTCGACTTCTGTTGGTTTAACTGGCGGTTTTCCGAACTACAGTTCCAAACATCCACTAAAAAAGGCTGGTCAAAGTATACCCCAACTTGTTATCAGAACTACTGAAGAATACAAGGTGCGCACTTCAGAATTAACTATGCTAAGTTTTGCAAGCGATGTCACTTAAAAATCCAGTCACTGATTGGCTCCAAGAGTATCTGATCAATTAAAACAACATGCACTATTCACCTGATTATTGCGTCAGCTTCGAGCAGATAAACACACATCGGTGTTTCTAAGAGAAATGAGAATTTTGTGCAGATCATAAGGCATAAAAACACCGCCTTTGATTCAATCTCAAAAAAATAGATATGTGTTACATATCAGAAAGGTGGATAACTCTATCCAGCGTTGTCCAATCACAAGTAAGAACGTGCAGGTTTTATCCTCTAGATAAGGATTTAATCGTCGGGCTCAGATACATTTCAATAATTGTTCTCTGTGTAATGTGTTAGTTGAGCTGTCTTCCGCTTCAATTGTTACAGAAAATGTGTTACAGGGAGAAGAATAATATATTGGGATGTGTTTGTAATAACAATTTTGCGAACAATCCATTTTGATGTCCAATTAATTTTCGTGTTAGTATTGATAGAAAACACGCTTACTTTACTGCCGTTTCCTCATCTTATCATCAGCTGCAGTGCGCCTGAGGGGTCCTAACAATTCAACTGATGGCGCCGTTGAAATCTTGGTCAACGGGACCTGGGGCACAATATGTGGTGAAAAGTTTGGCATCCGAGACGCAAATGTCATTTGCAGCATGCTGGGATTCCCCAAAGCTTTAGCAGCCGTTAGCAACGGAATGTTTGGTCAAGGAAAGGGACAGATTTGGCTTAGTGATATATGTTGTCATGGCGATGAGAAAAGCCTCCTTCAGTGTCCCCATGGACGCATTAGCGGGACGCAAGACTGCGGGCACAGTGAGGATGTAGGCGTGGCCTGTCAGGAAGAGCAGTTTGCTTCACGCAGAGGTAACTTCACTTTTTAAAGAAGCATTTATTTTGTGCAAAACTGCAGCAAATCGGCCCTTTGTAGCTGGAAGTCACTTAGTACAAAATCCAATATATTGGAGAGCAAAAGAATGTGTCAAGACTCCAGTTGGAAATGTAAACGAAGAAAACTAACGTGTTTCTTGTTAATTGTGTTTTATTTTGGAATCTTAAAACATTCCCTTGCTCTCCAATTGGTTGGATTTTCTGCCTTTTGCTACAAAGGACTTATTTACAGGAATAAGTTTAAAATATATGTTTGCAGCCTCAAATAGGAATATAATCAAAAAATAAATCTAAAAGGAAATAATCTGAACAATTGTCAACGAGTTACAGTGTTGTTTATTTCAAGCTTTAATATACATAAAATATAAGTGAAGACGTTATCCAATAAATAACAAACGATTCTCTCTTTATCGTACTACCCATACTGAAAGTTTCAATCTGAGTACTTAAAAGCTTCAAATCTTAGGTCGAGAAAACCAGTCCCTCCCTTTCCCCCACCCCCTCCCTCCCCCTCCTCCAAGGAACCCATCTGTCTTGATAACGTTGTGGTCAGTGTACTTGAACAGATATTGTTGTAAGGCCAATCCAGTTTTTTAAAGAAAATGAAACTATGTTACTTTTCCTCAGTTCGCCTGATAGGGTACAATAATTCAGCGGTACCCGTAAAGAACCCAACTGATGGCCGAGTTGAAATCTTTCTGAATGGGGCCTGGGGCACAATCTGTGATGATCGTTTCGACATCAACGACGCGCACGTGATCTGCACCATGCTGGGATTTCCTCGAGCTCTCGCTGTCGCTATGTGGAGCGCGTTTGAAGGAGGAGTTGGCCAGATTTGGCTAGATGAGCTGCGTTGTCATGGCAATGAGACCTCCTTGTTTGACTGCCGTCACGGTGGTGTTGGAATGCACGACTGCGTGCATTTTGAAGACGCCGGGGTTATTTGTCAAGAAAACCCCCCGAAAAAAACAACAAGAGGTACTGAGAGAACTGTTCCAGGGCTGGGCATGCAAGGGAGAGGGACTTAAAACTTACAAAACTAAACCAATATTCTCCTAAATAAACTAAGAATATCTATGAACAAAACGTTTTGAATTTGCAGAGTTTGTAAACATTTTTTATTGTTTAGTCAACCAATTAATTAAGCGCAACTTGAGACAGTAGATAAAAAATGTTCCTACTTGGTACATGAAACCTGGGTCACGCACGCGATGAAGGCGGAGGCATAGCATAAGAAACAAACCCACCTCGCTTCTCTTCTTCCATTTCTCTTTCTGCAATGCCGCTTTATATCGAGTTTTGCCAAAGCCGCATGTACAAGCAAGGGCAAGTGCCAAATGAATGCATTCAGATAAACAGGGCGAGCTTCATAAAGTAAATGAGAGTAAATTACATCTTATTCTCTTTGCGCACTCAAACCCAGCCCAAAGCAGCCCCCAAGCAAACCCAAAGGCATCTGAATTATTTTCCTGATTATAACTTGCTGGACTTTACGGCATTTATTAATTGTTTTTCACATATTAAGCATTGTATTTTTAAACAGTTCGCCTCAAAAGGACCAGCACCTCAGCTAGTTTTAGCAACATGACCGACGGCCTTGTGGAGATTCTTGCCAATGGACAGTGGGGCACGGTGTGTGATGATCGCTTCGATATGAAAGACGCTAATGTAGTCTGTCGTATTCTGGGGTTTCCCGGAGCTCAAGCCGTCGTTACACGGGGAAGATTTGGACAAGGAACAGGAAAAATTTGGCTGGACGAGTTGCGTTGCTACGGTAACGAGAGCTCGATCTTGGATTGTCGTCACGGCAGCATTGGGCTACATGACTGCTCGCATTTCGAGGATGCTGGGGTTGTGTGTCAGGACCTCCCAACAAAAACCACGAAAAGAGGTAATAGTCCTTTTTGGCTGGGGAAAAACATAGCAACTATTTCCCAGAGGTTTCAAGAGCTAATATGCACTGACGTAATTTTTGTTTTCAATCGTTAAAGTTGTGAACTTAGCCGATTTCGGGGAAAAAACTAACTTTTGCGGAGGGGGGCACATTTAATGACTCGACATTGGTGGGGCTGAAAACACTTTTTCTTATTAACTCTTTATAATTTTTAAAAGATATTGGGCGGAGGGGGCAAGTTACATTGGGAGAAATTAAAAGAGATCAAACCGAATAATCTTGCTTACTTTTATGAAGGTGTGGTGTTGCCACCAAGTTTGTATATGCTAATATAACTATTCCTTTCAATCTCGGTGAATAGCGGCTTTTAAAATATTCGCCTCAATGCTTTGCATGTCGGAGAGTATTCTGCAACTATACACTTCAATTTCAGCGGTTAACTGTTAATTATAATATGGCTGACTGATTGCCCGGAACAACCAACCAGCTATATAATAATCAACTTATTAGCCTCGTTTGCTCGGTCCGTAAGCTGGGCAAGTTACGGATCCTCGATTTTTCCTGTTGTGTTTTCCCTTGTGCTTCGCGCTTTGGACATGAAGGAAGGGAAAAAACCGCGCTCGACTAATATTAAAAGAGATATATACATTTATTAGGAATTCACTCAAATATTTTGGTTTATTTTAAGTACGCTTGATCGGGCCTAATGGTTCATCTGGAGCTGCTAAGCAACCCGCTGGACTCGTGCAAGTCTTCCTTAATGGAGCCTGGGGAACCATTTGTGATGACAACTTCGACATAAACGATGCAAAAGTTATCTGTGGCATCTTGGGATTTCCTGGAGCTTTCGCTGTAATAACAAACGGAGGTTTTGGACAAGGATCGGGTCAGATTTGGCTGGACGAGCTACGATGCTATGGAAACGAATCCAAGTTTCTCGACTGTCCCCATGGTGGAATTGGAGTCCACGACTGCGGCCACAGAGAAGATGTTGGGGTCATTTGTCAGGAAAATAACGCAGTTCCATCTGAGCAAGGTAATACTAGTTCCGCCCACTATCTAATAGTCTTTTTGTACGCATTTTATAGGTTAATGTTTAAACAGAATGTTCAAATTTCCATTCCGGCCGTTCCAAACCGTTCCAAGCACTGTTACTTTACAACTCATATATTTGAGCACTTTTTCAAGACAACATCACCTACTTTTTCACTGTCCTAAACGTTAAAGCTTGCTGATTATGAGTGTGTTTAACTCCTTAACACCTGTAAAACCAGTTTAACAAGAGAGTTTGCACCAAACACTCGCAGAAGTTTTACCTCGAAATTCACAGCTGAGTCTGCAATAGAGGCTTGGTGCTCTGAGTTATTTTTTAAGTTTTTTTTACTAAATAACAGTAGGGCCTTACTATGAAAACCCAAATCTCATTAACCTCTGCTTTACGTTTGAACTCTGCAGTGAGGCTTGTAGGAGCTAGCAACCTTACGGACGGCCGTGTGGAAATCATGCTCGGTGGAGTGTGGGGGACAATATGTGACGACCTTTTTGATATCAACGGGGCACACGTCATCTGCCGTATGTTAGGGTTCCCAAACGCCTTAGCGGCCGTTACACGGGGACGATTTGGCAGAGGGACAGGGCAGATTTGGTTGGACGACGTGCGTTGCTATGGAAACGAATCTTCTCTGCTACTTTGTCCTCACGGCGGCATAGGAAACCACAACTGTAGGCATTCTGAAGACGTTGGCGTTGTTTGTCAGCAGAAAAAGCAAGACCCTCTTTTGAGACGAGGCAAGTTCAGCAAACTAAATGTCACATACGTTTAGACTCAGCATTCCTCGGAATCCAAGGGCGTCGTGGGAATGGAGGAGAGGAGCCGCCCTTCTTTTCCCCTCCCCTCCCTTTCCCTACTCCTCCTTTCCCCCTCTTTGCCTTCTCCCTTTTCTCCAAATCTCTCTTTCTCGATGCTCTGAGGATATAACGCAGACTAGCCGTCTAGTTTTTTCCCAGCTGATACAAACACTACTGAATTCATGATGCTTTAGTATGAAGCCTTCCTTGATCCTTTGCCATATTTAACTGGAAACAAAATTTTGCCATATGCATTGTCAGTATTGTTCAGTGTTGTTTGTTTTCAAAAATTTTTGGAAATTCCCGGAGAGTCCCAGAAGATTACAATCGATCGTTCCTTTGTTACATTCAAGGAGCTAGCCAGTTCCAAGGAGGTATCTCAAGTTCAGCTGATTGATCGTTTTTCTGAAGAAGGGTTAGGGTAAGGCGTTAAGCCAATCTTGGTACTGGTTATACTCCTAACTTATTGACAGCTACGGTTAAAAAATTTGTTTCAAGGTAAAAATTGTTTAATGTTCCGATAGACCTCTTAGAAACAACAAAATAAAGTTTAAAATGGTGACCATTTTATGTTTTGACACACTTTCGTATGGTTTTCATGAATGGTATCGTATCAATTCATTCGGACATTCCTGGAGCACAAGTAGATGAGATATATTTTCCATTGAAAAACTTTTTTCTGAACTCTACATATTTCAAAAACGTTTGTGACAACGTGCTACCAAATATTTGTTGTACATAATTTTTAACCTGGTTAGCGTTTTGTGTTCTGAAAGTCTATAAGAGCAAAATTCTCTACAGAAAATGAAATTCGAGCTAATTAAAACCAGAGCTGATTAAAATACAAGCTGTGTTAAGTTGAAATGAAAATGATTAACAACAGCCTGGAGTCAAAGACTTTGTGTTTCCTCCCGCAGTACGCCTTGTCACATCAAACCTCACAACCGGTTCCAACAGCGAGGGACGTGTTGAAATCTTAATTAATGGTGTGTGGGGTACAATCTGTGATGACCTGTTTGACATCAGAGATGCGCACGTGGTTTGCCGTCGGTTGGGGTACCCCGGAGCGTTAGCAGCTGTTCCAAGGGGCGTATTTGGACAAGGAACAGGACAGATCTGGTTGGACAACCTACGTTGTTATGGAAATGAGTCTTCCATACTAGACTGTCCTCACGGTGGTATTGGTGTGCACGATTGCGCCCATACAGAAGATGTTGGTGTTATTTGTCAGAACGATAAGCCAAATTCTTCACCCAGAGGTACTTTATAATGTCTTAGATTAGAAGGAAATTGTGCTTGGTTGTTCTTTTTGTTTAATGATTGTGAACGAACTGCCAGTGTGATTAATGTCGAAAGTCGATAGTCGAAACAGATGAACTAGGTTATCTTACCAGTGAGCTACATGACCCGTTGCGTCATCGGCATAACGCAATTGAATGACCAGTGTGCCAAATGACCGGCGGTCATGTCGAATCAAATGAATCAAGTCATTCTACTCTAACTCCTTGCAAAAAGATAAACTTTGGTATTCATTACTCTGTGTTGTACGGAAAGATCCTTATCAGGCTTTGGCAAATGGTTATTTAAAGAGTAGAGTATAAAGCCTTTAAACCAATTACTAATTTGAAAACAAGTATCTATTATATTGCTGAAATATGTACAGCTGATAACAATGTATACAGGTGTTTTTCGAACGTACTGTCATTTTCCATGACTAATCGTTGCTATCAAACTATGATGATAATAATAACAATAATAGTAGTAACAGTAAGAAAACAATAATAATGATAACAATCGCGTTATCATTGTTAATTTTATTAAAAAACTGACACCTAAAATGAACTAAACATCTTGTGCAAGGCCTTTTGTGCCAACAGCAGAATTTGAAATCACAGCCAAGGACTGCGTATACTTACTGCTCATTGATCACAAAGCATAGTTCAGGCACATCCAGCTTATGAATCTAACCGAGCTTCTAAATAACCGAAAGTTTTTCGTCAACAGTACGCTTAGTAAATTCCAACAATGCAACTGACAACGTAACCGATGGCCGAGTTGAACTACTTCTTAACGGAGAATGGGGCACAATCTGTGACGACTTATTTGATATAAACGATGCTGACGTCATCTGTAGGCAGTTAGGATTTCCTGGAGCCTTGAACGCCGTCACGAGAGGAGCTTTTGGCGAGGGAACTGGGCGAATCTGGTTGGACAACCTTCGTTGTAATGGAACCGAGTCATCGATTTTCAAGTGTCCTCACGGTGGCATCGGAGTACATAACTGCCGGCATTGGGAAGATGTTGGCGTGGCCTGTCGAGATAACAAACCAAATACTGCACGGAGAGGTACAGTTCTCAAACTGTTGTCATTGGCTGTCTATGGTTGGCCAATCCCCAACCCTGTTGCTCTGGTCCTAGAACAACGGTATAGTGAGACTAGATGCTCAAAAATAGACATAGTTTCGATCTGTCTGAACTGAAAGTTTGACTGAATGAGTTTTTATAAACGCTTTAACTCATTCGTTCTCTCTAAACCAAGGGCGAATCAGGAGGGGGGGGGGCAAGGAATGTTTTAAAGGAAAAACGATAAAGAATGTATTTTAGTGCAAAGATACCTATCCGGTCCCCTTTATCAGAATTCCGGGTTCCGGAATTCCTCTGATACAGTAGTGTAATGTAATCTCCTCATTTCTCCTGTTAAAACAAAGTTATTTGTGATAAAAACGAATCAGAAACAAAAATTATACAGAAGTACTTGATTGCTATAAATCATGGTCTTTACCTATACTTTTGTTTCCATACCTATCCAATAGTACGCCTAACGGGACCTGAAAATTCCACTTCATCAAACAATTTAACCGAGGGATTTGTTGAAGTTTTCATGAACGGAAAATGGGGAACCGTGTGTGATGATTTCTTCGACATCAAAGACGCACACGTCATTTGTCGACAGATGGGCTTCTCGGGCGCATTGGCTTCGTTCAACAGGGGTGGACCTCTGCTTGGTCAAAAGACTGGACCAATTTGGATGGACAATCTCCACTGCACTGGGAATGAGACTTCGCTATTTCAGTGTCCACACAACGGGATCGGACTTCATAACTGCGCACACATGGAGGATGCAGGCGTTGTTTGCCTCCAACCTCAAATCTCGCCCTCTAGCAGAGGTACTTACATTATTTTTAACCTTACAAGTATGGACAGATTTGAATTGCGCTGATTGAGATTGTGCAGTTCTGTAACTGGTTTCGCATACACCAAATCCAGAATAGCTGCTAAACGCCTTAATTGGAGTCACCTACTAACTGAGCACAGTTACTAAATGACGACTATAAGTAAAACAAAGTCTAAAAGTTGAGGACTCTAACGAAAAACAAAAACAAAACAAAACAAAAAACACTCGCGCGTATACAAGCAAAACGTTTGAAAAAGTGCGTGAGCAAATAAACACGCACTTGTTTGTTTAGAAATTAGAAAATTGCAGACTACTTAAAAAGCGATACAGTTATCTTGTTGACTAACATCGACGCCGTTTTGCGATAACTAAAGAAGTTAATAGAGTTTGTTTCCTTTTACAAGAAGAGTGTTTCCTTTTGGGCCCAGTTATTTCGCCTCGGTTCTTATGGATCAGTTCCTCGGTGTTTCAGTAGGAGCAAAGTGTCTGTCTTTTGCTGTTGGCAGGAACTTGAGTGTTCAGTTTTTGTTTAGAAATGCTGAAGAACCTAAATAGTTAATGCAAAAACAACGCACATTTTCTGTTAAAAGAAAAAAAAGACAGAAATACTTTAACTACTAAAAGGTGTTTTTTCTAACTTGACATTCCACTCAATATTTGATTGCCAAGGAAGTGACAAGTATTCGAAGTAAAAAAATGACTAGAAATGACCCTTGTGCTAACAAACACGGTCACAAGTATGTCGTTTGTGAACGCGATTATACATTCTTGTAGCAAAATCAAAAGCGAGTACGTTTATTAAGTTCGTATGCATAAGAGCCTCCACGAATGCTTGATTATACTCATTTTAAATTACTGTCTTGACTGCAATTGCTTTAGCTCAAGTTGTAGAGCTTTTGCGTGTCTGCCAACAGTTATTTGAATGTTCTAACAATTAACTAATCGTTTTGCCGCAGTGCGATTGGCCGGAAGTAAGATGTCCAGAGAAGGGCGCGTAGAAGTGTTTATGAATGGACAGTGGGGGAGCGTTTGTAATTCTGCCTTCCGCATAAAGGACGCAAGAGTTATCTGCCGTATGTTAGGTTTCCCGGATGTCAGATATGCGGTTTTGTGGCCGCCCCAGTCAAATCAAACGTCCGACCGACCGATGTTGATTGACAACATGCAGTGCACTGGGAACGAATCGTCGATATTCAATTGTAGCAACGTAGTTTATGGAAAATACCACTGTCAGCGGGTTCGAAATGAAGAAATTGGAGTCATTTGTCTACCGAAAGTGCCAAGTAGAGGTATGTCAATAATTTATTTGCTGAAATAATGTAAACACATAGAATAACAAATGGGTGCGCGGGGATAAAATTTTTACCTTCGAGTGCTAAGACTGATATGCTCAGACCAACCCTGTTCTCTGACACCACATTTACCAAATAGATCATGTAAATGAGTATCTCCCGGTAGTCCCGGTAGTCACGCTACCACTCTGGAAACTCTTGCGCACGACTGTTTCAGTCTATAGATACTTCCTTAAAACATACATGGGAGGAATCCCTCGGCGGTGGAACAGCGGTTGGGGTTTACCATGCTGTCATACTGCAGTGCACACTATAAATGTCATAACAGTGAAAAATTGCCACTTGTACGAATCCAGTGGCAGTGGAAGTATTGTGATAGCGGTGTTTTAAACTATGCTGTGATGGCTGTGACTTTCACACCACTTTGAAATTTGTGTCAACGAATAGCCAGCGGTATCACACCATTAAAGACCATTATCACCGAATTCCTTGGGTGATACCGCGAACCGGGAACTGCAGTTTGTGGTTAGGCGTCCGCCGTTTTAGATTAATTTGCGTAAATTTCAACTGTAGCAGTTTATTCTACAAATGCGCGTGGGCGACACCATTGTGGAATTTCAATTTCTGCCACACGCCGCGATTCAAACGAACCAGTTTTCTCAAAAACTTATATTTGGTAAGGAAAGTTATGTTAACAACAAAGATAACACAAGACATTAGAAACATATGTATTAAGCTCAAATGTGATTTCTGAAAGATTTTTTTAGCTATGAAAAACTTGCATAAATCACTTACCGTCAGAAGGTGCTCCTCCGGGTTGGGATGGGAGTTTGGGGAATCCCATACAAAAAGGGCGGGATGTTCTTCGGGAAATTTGAATTGAACCTCTGAAAGGTTACGTACCAATCTAGGTGTGGCTTAAGCTGAGTTTTACCCCTAAAAGATACCAATCAGTAACATAGAGAAAAACCATTAGTTTCAATGAATTTAACAGCGATAAAGATAGCCACTTATATAAGCCTATGTTTATATGACTTGCTATTCAATTGATGTTGGTGCCCCTAAAAGGTACAGTGTTGTACGCAAATATAAGTATTTTGTTTTGAGCAGCTTAAGCGGTCCCAAAGCCCGGGGTTTTAACCCCTTAAAGCTAAGACGAGCATCCCTCCCATAACAGTATGGGAGTTTCCCCCTGGGGCTCCCCTGCGGTTCAAGTGCGAACCACTTACTGCAAATGTGACGGCAAGGTCACGTGACTCCCTGCTGCTCTCGGTTTGTGGTTTCACACGAAAAACTCGGTGCTAAAGGTATCTAATTTGCACATCGTTACCTCAGCACTATTACTACTACCACTATCTCAGCGCTATTACTAACAGCGTTGTAACATTAGAGAGCTTACAAACAAAAGACGTCCGAGCTCGGGAATGGCGGGCGGAAGTAAAACCCACAAATGCCTGGCTACCAAGCGTTTTCATGCATCCGACGAGCTTTGGCGGAAACTGTAAACCTACTCTTTTTGTGGTCACACAGAAAACGTAGAAATTTGTTTTGTCAAATCTTTTGCACGGTTGCTTGCAAAACTATCTTTATGATATTACGTAAATATTTTTGTCAGAAAAACTCACAGAGAAGGTGAATTTAATGAACCGACTGAGCAACAGCAGTTTTAACGTGGTCGTGTTTTTCCCGCCAAAAACGTCCTCACCGTGTGCGCGCGTTCGTTCAATCAAAGTTGGTGCGAAAATCGAGGTATTCAATCCTGTCTACCGCCCGCCATGTCTGCCGTCGTGGAGCAAACCTTTGTCTTATCGTAAGTTCTCTGTTACTATCAATACCAACCCTGCCACAGCCCACAGTGCTACGTTTGTTTTTGATATCACAATGCTGTGAACAACAGTGTCTAACCGCTGTCTAATTCTTCCTGTGTATAACAACAACAACAATAGCAATTTATTAAATCATAATGCTAACTTATTCGTTTACGATTTTTTATTGTCCAACAGGTCCAACAAATGTATCGGTTAGTGGCATCACTGCAAACTCTGCACTGGTGTTATGGGACCGTCCCTTAGATGATAGCACTGATATCGCTCAGTATCGTGTTTATATTAATGGCCCTGACATGAATACTACAGTTTCGGTTGGGGGAACCCGCAGCTACTTTCAGCTTAACAACTTACAACCATCTTCAGCGTACAGTTTAGCTGTTGAAGTTGTAAACAGCCTTGGAGAAACCGCGAAAAGCCTGGCCAACAATTTTAAGACCAAATCAGGTAACAACTCGATGAAAAGTAGTTTCCAAATTTGTGGTTAACTGTAGACCATTTGAGTAATTCCACGGGCATTCAGCAGTTGGTATCGTTCTTCGACTTTGTATCGCAGAACCCACACACTTTTCAAAACTAGTAGGGAAACCCCGGTATTGTGAATCACTAACCTTCCTTTCGACCTACCTACCGCTAACTTATCTACCGACCTGCAAATCTAACTACACGCCTAACGGACTTAAACCAACTTATAGAATTGCAAACATAATTGAAACTGCTTTGGAGCTTGCTATTGTAACTGAATACATCCCATTTTCACCGAATTTATATCGTGTTCGTTTAGCTTTTTTCGGTGAAAAATATTTGCTAAAATAAAGACATTTTGAATGCCCTTCTCGGAAAGCAAAAGGAATGAAATATTTGACCTAGACCTGCTACAAATACAAGTAGTAATTTTTTCATACTATATACAAGAAGACCGCCTGTGAAAAACTGGGACACAAAAGAGTGAAAGCATTAGTTGTACACGCATTTACCTACAAATTAAAAATAAAACTAAGTTTGTTTTGGTTTTGTGCGTAATAATTAAATTCAGCTCATAACTTATTCAATTGAGCAGATATGACCAAACCGATTGCACCTGAAATCGTAAGACTGTCTATTGAACGATTGAAGACTAACGCCTCGGACGATATCTTGTTGGTTTGTCAAGCCACTGGAAGCCTGCCCATGAGCTACACGTGGCTCAATGAAGGATCTGTGATTCGAAAAGAGACCACACTCGTGGCAAGTTTGGTTCAGCTAAAATTAGCAACCGATGATGGCGGGGCTTATGCATGTCGGGCAGAAAACATCGCTGGGAAGGACGAGAGAAAGCTGGTTGTTACCAGTGAAAACATACGTGTTTTGAAACAGACCCAAAAACAATCCTCACCTGAGAAAGGTAAAGTAAACTATACAACCGTTCTATGTTCAACTGTTTTGCCATTAGAATTCATACAGCTGATCACCGAAAAGTCCTTCAGGAGTATTTGGTGAATTAGTAACGTAACGTATGTATGTAAGTATGTATACGGAAATTACAAATGTTACATCTGCGGACGCACGTGCAAGACCAAAGCCGGATTGAAAAGTCACCTGCGTACACATGAACGGGCATTGAACAGTTGAAGAGATGGCATTTTTCTGACAAGAAGTTGCAATCACTATGTATGTGTGTATGTACGTTTGCATGTAAATATGCGTACATGTTTGTATGATAAATATGTGTGTGCAGCTGTCTTTGTAAGACATAAAAGCAGAGGCTGTCACGGGGTTAATTGTTTTTCCAAGGTAAAGTAAAACTAGGTGGATTTTTTCAGTGCGTTGCAAAACTTAACCATGCAGTCAAAGATCTCACAGTTCGGTTCATTTATTTGTTTCTTATACCAAATGTCTAAACTGTTTTACTTTTCACTCTAATAGTAAAACCTGGATCGGCGTATAGTTATTGGCATCATTAGCATTCAACGAAAAACTGAGCTTGAACTATGTGTTCACAAAATTTTAAATCAAGTTTAACAGTCGATTCGAGTTATAACTTATGTACACATTAGGCAGTGGAGGCAACTTGATTGTGCCTTTGAGCGGCAGTCAGGTTAGGATCTTCATGTCTGCCTCCCGTATGACTTGAGATCTCAACTGAGACGGCAGTGCGTGTGTGGTCGGATTGATCATTTACTCTAGAATTGTGCAGGGTTATACTGTGCTACAATATTAAAGTTGCTCAAACTGTTTTTCAATCCAAATCTTCTCTTAACGCTTATATATTCACAACAGCCTATATTTGTGAGATTAGATTAATTCAATTTAGTTTTTTCCTTTAAAAATATACCTTCTTTATACTCTAAAAGATATATCATTTTATAAAACATGTAAATCTCGATGTTTTAAACTGTACTTATAAGTGCATCAAAATTTTCAGATAGCGTATTCCAAGAGATTATGTTATTGCTATTGATATTGTAGCTATTATTGTTTTTATTAGTATTATTTGTTTTATTTTCATTATTCTTATTATTTTTATTTATTGCTATATAAGTATTAACTGTTAAGAAAATCAATTTTTCTGTACAAAAGAAAGTGTTTATGTAGATCTTCCGATGGATAGTCGTTAGTTTCCAACCTTACACAATATTATGTTTATCTAGGTGGTTATAGTCCTACATTACTAGGATTCTTCATACTGCTGCTGATAATCAACTTGATCATGATTGCGGGAATCGTGTTCCTTTTGCGTCAAAACAGAGGGTTGAAGCGCAGCACACCGCATGTTGAACTCACAGACATGAAGCCAGCACCCGACCAGGAAAAACCAACTGGTGAGCAAGTATAACTTATTCTTTTAAATAGTTTTCTTTAGTTGTTCTACATTGAAGCTCCCTTGTAGCTTAATGTAGTTGTCCAATGAAGGTTTTGTCACGTGACAGCCCTATACCATTGGGCTGTACTGCTGTATGCAGAAAAAAACAAGATTGCCGTCAAACTTGTTTTGGTGTGAGAGGTAATGCGATTTAACAACTAAAAGTTGACTAAAAGACCTGGATTATTGGCCATGGGTTAGGAGTAACCATAATGAGTACAAAGAAACCGTACGGATTTCTTTCATCCATATGAGGCTGGATCCTGACAATCTGAAGCATTTTATTTTCATTTTTGCCTTCTTGTTTTCCTCTTGATCAACAAAGGTCTACCTAAACCTTTCGCTTATGATGCACGGTCGACTTTAGCCAATCTGCTAGCGGTGTTTGGGCCGTTTGAAAAAGATTTTCCGTTGACAAATATGTAACTGCTCATTCAGATGATTTCAAATTTGCTAATTGTTGGAGCTCTTTGTTGACATAAGGTCTGCCAAGTAAAGAAACTTTAAGGGAGGATTTTTTGTCATGTTTGACTGAAGTATTTTATTGGCGGAAGATTTTCACAATACTCTATACACGCTTTTTTAAAAGAAAAGTTTAATAAGAAAAACGAGGATCAAATTTGGTCAAAATTTAGAAACGACGTAAGAAAATTCCAGGCTGGGATTTGGAATCATAAATGCAAAGTTTTCTTTTCTTAATAAAATTATGTTATTTTCCTCAAACTTGACTGTAACGAACGTTGAAATACTCCAAATATTGAGATCGATTGAATTTCCATTGCGATTTATTCGGCTTGATGATCACAAGTTAGTTACATTTGGAACTAAATATTTTAGGAGTTATTCAGTTCTTACTGTTGTTGTTCTTAAGAGTACTTTAAAAAATAGGAACAGTAGAGGCTGATATTTTCTGAGAAGTTAAAAACACTGAGGCTTGGCCAAGTTTTAGTGGTTCTTGTTAAAAAAAAAAAAGAGCGTGTATTATGGTACTACAGAAACAAATGCAATTATTTACAAATAAAATCACCCTGTGTTGTCGCTTTGTACTGTTTGATGTTTGTTTTTTCCAAATATATATAGTTTACACAAAAAAAATCGAATCTAAAAGACGCTGACTAAAGATCGCATTAGGGGGCGAGAAGGGTTGGAAAACCGGCTCGCTAATAGCACAAAACTGTTTGCCCACTGATGAGCAAGGCAGATGTTTTTACCAGTTGGTGCACGATACAGATTGTATCGAGGGTGCTCCTTGCTTTAGGACTCTTTCAAAACTTTCCCACCCTAACCCCCCC
>JAOBRG010332418.1:0-10890 GCA_027574985.1 Umimayanthus nakama
AATTGAGGGAGCATTGAACCTTTGCATTGTCGCAGTTTTAGCTAAAATATGTTTCGAGAAATTCACTCCTAAAGTACACCGCACGTCATTCAATTTCACTTTCGATAAAAACTCTCGTTCGTCACATCTCGCAAACTATTAGACGTACTAAAAAACAATTTTTGTTACCAAAAGTTCATTTAATGTATAATTATATTCTGCAAAAATCTCAATTTCGATGTTTCGATCCGTTCCAACATGAACGGTAGCCTTAAGGAAGATTTTAACTTGTGAGGAAGCTAAGCGACAGGTCGAGTTGAAAATTAAGGCAGAGATGAGAAGCCAGCAGAAAAACCAAGAGGATAAGTCGACTAAAATCAGGTATTATTAAACGCAGCAGCAAAGTGACAAATCCAGCTAACAAATCAATGTTCTAAGGGGTCAACCATTTAACTCTTGGGAGGGGAGATGGTAGAGGTTTTGGTCAGTGCGAGATTTTTTTCCCACTGACATGCAAGGCAGATATATTTTTCATGTCGAAGAATTTTTCCCTAGATGATCTGTTGTAAGATTTTTTTTCTCACCACAGATTTTAGTTGTCAAAATAGACGGTATTTACAAACACAAAGGTTTCTTCGTTCTATATACAAAAATGTTTCTACTTACAGTGCTTTGCCAGCACTAGCAGACAGTATCAAATCCATGAGGATAAAGATTTGTTGTTCGTGTATGTACTGTGGTGTTGGTTTATTACTGTGTTCAAACACATAAACAATGCGATGGTTTTCCTTTTCCAGAGGTGTAGGTCTTCGGACCACTCATTGGACTCATTGAGTTCGTCATATTCCAACTATGTACCATTGAAAAATATCTTCATATACTAATGTTTGTAGTATAAAACTTAGTTTTATATAGTTACAAGCATGAAGGACAAGAAGTGGAATCTATAAAAATTTTTTGTCGTAAATACATTTAATAATATTTAAACTTATTGTTACATGCATAACACGATAGCAAAAGTAGTAATTTTTAAAAAATAGACTATGCATGAGTACTGTTTTCAAGCACAATGGGCTCTGTGATAAGTGCAAACACTCTTGTGAGGATCCTGGATGAAAGTATTTTGCAACATTGTTTTTTCCACCCTTAGACAAGTGCAAGACATTTTTTCCGTCTTTGGTTTTGTGCACATTTTTTTTTTTATCGAAAACCTACTTGCAAGAATTATTTTTTTCAAAAAACTACACCCCCCCCCCCCAAAGAGTTAAATGGTTAACCCCTAAAAAACTTGTTTGCAGCAACACTCCCTTAAAAAACATTGTTTGCATTTGGAAATTTTTCTGATACTTCCCTCCAGAAAAATAATGGTCCGTCCCTTAATGGTGATGCAACAAATATATGAAAAATTTGCTTAGTCATCGCTTTCTGAAACTTGTTAGTGTTGATTAACAAATAATTTGACAAAAGAAACTAATGTCGTGAAAAGCCAAAAAAAATGCATGTTTACCGTTGGTTAACCACTTTCGGGAATAACTCACTACTGATGTAAACTGGCCATAAAGCAATTCGAAATATGATTTTTACATTGACTTCAGATGGTGAACACTCACCTGATTTCAGACATGGCTGCCAGGAAACTTACACTATGGCACCAAGGCACCGTTTTTAACCCTTACACCCGTTGTCAATAGCAGCTTCAAAGACTTTATCACTTGATCAGCAGAACTCAATCTTTTGGAGAACTCTAGCTCTCCAGGCAACCTTTTTTTCATTGGGTCGCTCCACCACTTGATTGTCAGTGAAGCCAACTAATACCCCAATTTCCTTCCAATTTAAAGATTGAATCTACAAAATGAGTACGTCATTATCTGTGAAAAAAGTGGACGAAGCGTTGTCAAAAGTGAACAGGGGTGCTGATATGAAGGAGGAAATGGTGATGACCATCGCACCATACGCCAACTGGGGCGAGTTTCTGGTTCCTGCACCACTGTCTATCGCCCTGCTTGGACAATTAATACTCATATCTTCCGAAGCAGACTTCAGCCTGGAGAAAAAACCTCCCAAAGAAGGATTCAAGGTAAAGAAAATTTTCTAGTATCCACGTAATTAACTCCTACCAAAACCCGTTCGTAAACAAGCACCATTCCTCAACATCAAGCCCCTTTGCCAAAAATAACTTTTTCTAAAAAAATAAAAAAACTTCAAAGTTTATCATTGCCTTTGGGATTGATTTCAAGACGATAACACGTAATTAAAGAATACAAAAGAGGCGAACAATGCAGCCTGTACTCGTGGCTTTTACTTTTGTTGCAAAGTTTTCTTGCAAGCGAAGCAAGCTTCTAACGACACGTGTGCGTTCTATATGCAGCGTGGGCAATCATACAGTGTAATCTTAAAAGCACAGTTACCACAAATCATAGCTTCTGCATGCCAGCTTCAAAACCACGAAAACTTGTACCTCGTGGAGTGTAACCCAGTGTTACGCATGCGTGGCAAAGTTTAGGTTTTGTAACCGAGTATCCAGATAGGCTCTGTGACCGAGTTTAGGCTCTGTAACCGTGCAAACTCCAGGAAATTTAGAACACAAAAAATAAAAAAGTAACAACAAAAACAAAAGTGGAACCTTGACTTGGGCGCCTTTAGGCCCCAAGTAAGAAGCTATAAGTCGTATAACACAACACATTCTATTTAAACGTGGAATATGTGTGCTTTGTACCAACTTTGTGAATGCCATTGCCAGTACCTTCTTCCATGAAGTCATTATTTAATCTTGTTGTGTTTTGCTATTATTTTCAGTTGCTTTATCTTGTAGCCCATCTCACCTTTGTAAATAGAATCATTAAATTACGAGTCAATAATGGTTATTTAAACTTTAGTCTCTCTTCACTTTCTGCAGCGTGAAGCAAATATAACATCTAATCCGAACCAATTGATACAATCTTTGCTTCGCATGCCTCACGTAAGTTAGCCTGTGAAAACAGACACCTTTTCTCCTGCTGTCTGCGATTTGAACCAATCATTTCCATCCAGACAGCCGTTAATTAATTTATGGTAACTTGCACTTGAACAACTTCAAAATGGATGCTTATTCGATCTTCTTGGTGGATTTTTGCTTCCACCGTACAAAAGTTTGCAGCGTCGGATGCGGAGCCAATGCGCTGAAACGAATCGGAAGTTTCAGTGAAGACAGCTGGCAAGCTACAAGTGACGCCATTTTGAAGATTAGTTTTTTTTCCATACCCAATTGAAAAGACTTACAAAAACATGCTTCCCACGCAAGAACTCGTACAAGACAGTTAGCTGTTCTATCTTAAACCTCCTTTAGATTCTACTAACTGCAGAAACAAACAGCTCTCTTTCAAAAGGAATTTTTGCTGCTGGTGTTCTTTTACAATTTATTTTGTTTAATCTTGTAACCAGTCAGAAAACGCCCCCAAAAGTGATGAATGCGAAACACGCATTGCACGTTACCAAATGTAAGAAAACAAGCAACTAACAGTCTTGATATTACAGGTATTGGGTTATCCCGGCTCATTTCGTGCATGTCTTGTTCAAGTGAGCAACGCTGGCTGGGAGGCATTTAACGAGGCTCACACCAACATGGATCAGATCCGACTGCACACGGCTAACGTCGATAAACATGTGAAGAATGCAGTGAAGTTTCTTGTGGCTGGTGATGACCAAGAAGTGAAGCTCTCACTTCCAAGATCTCTGAAAAACGTCTCGCGAATTGCAGACGAATGTCTAAGGTATGCAGAAATTGGGATGGGAACACAACAGATACCATTTTGGTTTCACGTGGCGATAATACTTTCCAGTTTGCTCCTTTTTTGTTTTACCTCTAAGGCCGAGAGTAAAAATTCATGGATTTGGCACCGCTCAGGATGTCAGAGACAAAACCTTAACATTGTTTTACTTTTGCCGGGCAGACGAGTGGGTAAATAGATAGAGAGAAAGACAGACAGACAGACAGGTAGGTAGATAGATAGGTAGATAGGTAGGTAGGTAGGTAGGTAGGTAGGTAGGTAGTTAGGTAGGTAGGTAGATAGATGGATGGATGGATGGATGGATGTCTCTAAGTGCCTCTAAATTCTTGATAAAAATCGCATGAAAAGAGGAAATACCAGTCATCTTCTACTGCTTTACAAGTACAGCATTTACAAATACGGCCGCAACTGTCAATATAGGGACAACAGTATCGACCAGATTCAATGTGTACGCTATGTTGACTAAGTTTCAGTTTTACATAATCTTTTCTCAGTCTTGTTTTTTTTTTAGGGTATCAATATCTCTAGATTCAAAGAGTTGTCTCTTTATTACTCGATAGAAACCTAACTTTGCTGATGATTGAAATTCAGTGTGTATCCAGTAAATCAAATATGCCCTTATCATATCTATAAGTAATTTATCAGTATTATCATGTTCAAGAGGTTCAAACCTGTTGTCAGTTTTAGAAGTTGCTGCGTTAAGAACATTCCTTAGGTTACTGTGATAACACTTGGCACCCTCTCCTCAAGTTCTCCATAAATGCTTGTTTACTATGGCACCTTCACTCTTGCTATTTAAGTAAATATAGTAATTTAAGGCTCGCTTCATTAAAGGAATTTGAAAAGGAAATCCTCCTAATTTTGCCTTTGTAGCAATATTTAGTGCTTTCCTGTTAACTTACAGAAACATTTTACAAAACCTTAAATGAACTTTTTCGCATTCGGATTTATACCCATTTTGGAAATCGAACTTAAGATAGAAAAAGAGACAGACAGACAGATAAAAGCAGAGACGGAGACGGAAGAGTCCTTACATTGTAGTGTGAACCATGAAAATGGAGACAAAAGCACAAACGGATGCTCGACGGAAGCGAAAACGGAAGCAACGAATCGTTCCTTTTCCTTCCGTCGCGTCTTTTGCTTCCGTCGAGCTTCCGTCGCAAACTTCCAAGTGTGAACCAGTACTGACGGAAGCACAAGCAGAAAACGGAAAGACGAGCCAATGAAAATGCTAATTTCCAGTCCCTCAAAACCAAATTTGACTGAGTTAAGTCCAAAGTAAATTGCAAATGATTTTTTAGATTTATGAATTGTTTTAAATTTAAAATACAATAATGTCAAACTGCAAGTTTAAAAACATTTAAAATAATGAGATTGTTCCCTAAAACGGTGAACTCTCAGAAAAACAGAAGAGATGGAAGCCGACAAACCGAAAATAAAGTTCTCGATGGGTAGCCCTCATTAAATGAAACCAGGTTTCAGTATTCACCCGAAGATTTTCTATCGGCAAACAATTCTCTAATTTAAACAATTCTTCTTTTTCAAAATGGAGTTAGCTTCTGCCTTCTTCGCCGAAGGCAAAGCAAAACAAACAAAAGCAAATTGATTGATGCCAATATAACATTATACACGTAAGCGAGGCTTCTGTCTCCGCTTCCGTTTTGTCAGTTCCACTTGTCGGAGACGGAAACGGTGGCTTTTCGTCTCCGTCTCGGCTTCCGTCGCTAGTGTGAACCAAGCTTAAGTCTCCATTATAAACATAAAAAAGGAAACACTACGATAATATTTTTGGCTTAGTTCTAACTTTTTCTCTCTTGACTTGAAACGTTTTGAAATGAAAATCCCTAGTTAACTACACCTTTTTCTGTTCATTTAGAGAAAAAACACAATCATTTGCACTTAAAGTCAGACAATAATGCAAAAATACCTTCATTTGCGCCAATGGGCATTCAATTGCGCGAAATGGATCCTACACAAGGATATCTGCATAGTTGTAAACATTCAAGTAAGTTTCAAGACTTTCATTTTCGTCTTGTGAAATTTAAATTCGAATAAGCAGCTTTCATTTGCGCACACTGTAAGTTCAACAACATCAAAAGAATATTCTTTTGCCTGATCAGGCATTTATTTTAGTGAACAATGTATTCAATAAAATTTTTAACCACGGCTAAACAATCAATAGCAATGGGCAGAAAAGACATTCCCTGTTATCTATCTCTGCTTTTGAGTATCGATCAGATTCATCAACTAAATTGTGATTACTTATTCTAAATTTTGTTAGACTTCTCCTCTGGTTAAAAATCAAAATCCCATGTTTGCGTATCGTCCAGTGTAGTAAAACATGTCGTTAATCTTGCTTGCCATAGTCTTTGAGTCCCAATTTAACGATGTTATGTGCGTTTTGCTTTTGAAAAAAACTTACACTTTTCTTTGTAATGTTTCCAATTTAGCCTTGTTACGTCAGTCGAAAACAAGTTCGTGTTTGTGATGAAATTGACTGCTGAACTATTAGAAGCCTGTACAAATGCCAAGGGACAATATGAAGAGGAGCTGAAAGACGCAGAAGAAGCTATAAAAGTGGCCAAGGCGCACGAAAAAGTTGCAAAAGAGCAGAAGAAAATTGCAACCAGGCAGTACAAGGAAATGGCGAAAGAGGTCAAAGAATGTCAGGAAAAGTTTGAGAAAGCAGGTAAACTCACCTAAAGTACTCAAAAAACCCCTGTTTTTTCGTGTTGGCGAATAATGCTTAATTTAATAGTTTATATTGGCTTGATCTGTTTCTTCATCAAACCACGCTGGCAAAACTAACACGGCTTACAGTAGCAAATACCAGGGAGCCGAATTAGTACGGTTTGATAATGAACAAGAGGGGGCCTGATATTGCAATCAATTTACGTTACATTTCAAACTCAAACATAAAATTAGCTTAGTGATCAGAATTATCACTTATTAGCTGTAAGGCGATACAAAAGTTATATTTTAGAGAAAGTAGAGAATGGGTTTTAGAACAACTTTGAGATTAGGGGAAGGGGGGAGGAGGGGGGAGAACACCGTTAGTGATTCGAAATTGGGGGGCACAAGACACCTCTTCTTAGTAACTATTTATGATTTTTAAAAAAAATTGTTAGGAAGGGGGGAATGTGCCCCCCCCCCCTGCTGCTCCGCGGTCCCTGCTGTAACGTTTGAAGGGGAATTAGCTTACATGGTCCCGCTTTTGTTTCGGTTGTAATTTCTGTTGACCAATAGAGGTCAAACGTCCACTTTAGCCACAATCAAGCGCAACCGTCTTTATTTCACAACGAGTACAGTAAAAGGATAGCGAATTACATGCTACTAGTACATTCGTCTGTGTCGTTTACAAACAAAAGGACACACGTCGAAAAGAAAAGGGAAAGGTTAGCAGTAGAGCCGTGAAACAAACTCAAATCTGAAAGAAACCAAATCACTTGCTAAAGCCTCGAATACTACCACAAGAATTTTTAAAGTTTTACATTTTTTTTCAAAAACAACAGAATTATTTCCTTTCATTTTCCTTAAGGTAATTGTTTTACGATCAGGATATCATCTTGTGTTTGGCGATATGCAATAAATCGTAATGTGATAGAATGTCTACACAAAAAACTTTCCTTTTGCAAAAACTTGACCTCTACACCGAATTCAAAAAAGGTTGCAATTGTCTTCTGAGTTGTTGCGTTGTGCATTGTTGCATACCCAAACCGCAATGCACCATGGATGTAGCGAATTTTTAAATCAATGAGAAATGCATGCCAAGACCGCAAAAGCATTGTGGTTCACATTGCTTCCCCGGCTAATAAAGGAATGTCTTTGTATCATAGTAGGCACCTACATTGCTATTAAAAAATTCATTACATCCATGGTGCATTGCAGTCTGGGTATGCAACAATGCGCAATACAACAATTCAGAAGACAACCTTTTTTTAATTAGGTGTAAACGATCGATATAGCAAGCTTTGCTAGTTTTAACAAGCTCTTTGTAACAGTTTTGATAGTTTTCAACTACACTTGCGTGCCAGAATTTAAAAAAAAAATCGATCTCGTCTGTTAAACTTTTCTCCAAGGTTGCTGCAAATTTTTGTATGAACTTTACAAGGATTGATAAACTTTGCTTTACATATATTTGCATTTCACTCTAATCACAGAATTCGGCGAATTTCGTGCAACAGGCTGATCCGAGGAGAGTAAGACTTATCGAAAACTTGTAACTAGAATAATTAGAAAACTGCGATGCATTGCCAAAATTGTGTGCCACAGAAACATTTTATTAGTCTTAAACAGAAACTGAGTACGAGATTGTTCTTAACCTGTTCTTAAAATATCAAAATTGGAGTTCTTATAAAATTTGTTCTTATGAAGAAAAGCGTGAAAGCTGCGGTGGTATTCTTGTGTACCGGATAGTAAATGCACTCTTTTTTGTAAAAACTTGTTTTATTATAACATGCTAAGGGTGCATTCGATTGACCCTATTCCGTCTATTCCGGAGTAAGAATAAAATTTCAAATTTGTCTCCTCATTCGCAGAGCAATCAAATATTTAGTTAAAAGTAATCACTGGGGCAAAATATATAACTCAATTGTGTATTTCTTTTAAATTGGTAGAAATTGTGGCCAATAAGATTGAACAAAGTTTTTATTTTGTTTATTCCTATTCCGGAATAGAGTCAATCGAACACGCCCTAAGAATATACCCGCGCCGGGGCTGACGAAAGGCGCAGAACCTGAACAAAATCATGGAAGAAATGTTCGTAATTGACATGTGTTTGATGTTGAAAGCTATCCGATTGTTCAAACTATAATTTGTACTTTCCGAAGATCACGTCATGTCATTATTTCCCAATCTGCAGCTGGTTCACTTCCAAGTGGCTGGGATATGGCGGGCATAGCAATGGTAGAAGGTATCACTAATTGCTTTACTGGGCTTATGACCGGCATGGTTACTTCCATGGTTGGCAAATCACCGGCACAGATGAAAAAGAAGCACAATAAAAACGTCTTTGATGATGAGGAAGAGTATGACGACCCTAAATCTGGTGAAGAAACGAAAGAACAAAAAGCAAATAGGAAGATTTACTCAATTGGAAGTCAAATAACTGTCCAGGAATTTCAAAAAGACTTTGTTGTTGTTTTACGTGTACATGCTGGTAAAAGGAATGAAAAGCATCATAAGTGTTAAGTGAGAAAAAATAAATACAAAAACTATACACGGTGAGAACCGAATTAAAACTAAATTGCGTAAGGCGGGAAAACAAAACAAAAAGGAAACATTACAACCGAAGAACGCCCAAAATATGCTGCAAGCTAAGTTAAATCAATGTTCGCTCCCTCGACGACAAATAGTAGTAGCAAAAATTTGCCCTTAGGGCATTTAGTTAGGGCAAAGCTGCAGCTTCTTTAAGCTTCCCACGCTCCCTTTTTTATAAAGAATAAGTAAATTTTGGCCGAGACTCATATAGCCTGCGCGGTAGCCGGACATGTCAACTATTTTTAAATGTTACAACTGTCTGCGACGCAGGCTAAGACTCATACTGTTTTTAATTTTTTAAGGAAACTTCAGCCGCAATTGTTATTAAGCTGTTCTTATTTTTAAGTTCTCCAAACCAAAGAACAACAACATCAAATCGCAATGGAAATTCGATCGATTTCAACATTTGGAGTACATCAACGCTCAACAGCAACAACAACGACATTATCTTTATTTGTACTTAATGCTCTACGTGTTTTTATAATTAAAATATTTAAGGTTTTAAAACTAAGGAGAGTACAGGGTATATGAAAAAACCAGTGACGGTTAACAAGTCATATACCCCTTCAATATACACAGGGGCCTCGGGGCAACTTTGAGATTGGGGGGGGGGAAGGAACGTTCAGTAGTGATTTGATGGAGGGGGGGGCACAGGACATTTTTCCTTATTCACGCTCTAAAATTCTCAAAATATCCCCCCCCCCGGTCCCCTTGCTCCGCGGTCCCTGATACAGTTAAACATATAAAGGCGGGACCGAAAAAATGTGTATCAACTGCACAAAGATAATAACGAAGAATTACTAAGAAAAACTATGAAAGTGAAAATAGATAACAGAAATAAATAAATACAAACATAAAATATAAACAAATAACGTTAGGCACAAAGTTAATTAAATTAAAAATTTTTTTCAGGACGGAGATAATATAAAGAAGGTATTGTCAGTAGTTAGCTGTATGACTGATCTTTAGTTTCTTTTTAAACGAGTGTCCGCTGAGAGTTTTATAATTAGCAGGAATTTTGTTCCAGATTACGGCAAATTGAAACTTTAAGCTAAATTTGCCAAAGTTAGTCCTAATTTGGGGTAAAGAGTATGTTGACTTAGGAGCTAATCGGGTATTGTAACGCTACAGTCAAGTTTGAAGAAGATGATAAAAATTTATTAAGAAAAGTAAACTTTGCATCTATGATTCCGAACCCCGCCTGGATTGTTCTTACGTTGTTTAAGAAAATTTTTGGCCAAGTTTGAGCCAAGAATTGTTCTTAAAAAAAGAATATATGTTGGTATTTTGTTTTAGTGAACCAACTTATAGTCAAACGTAAATGACTGTGTTCTTTGAAAATTTGTTACCTTGCACAGTTCACGTCTCTGGCAAGTTTGATTGGCGGATATGAGGACCGGGCTTTTGACTTGAATAGTTTAAAGGAAGAGGTTATACGTCATGTCAAAACATCAATGGAGAGTCTGTTGGACACTTTGGCTCAACAAACAGACACCCCCATCAAGTCAAAAGCAGTTAAGTTGTGCAAGAGCGGTGTAAAGGTAAAGGTTATACTTTTGTTTTGTTTCAATTTTGGGTGGCCTTTAACAATGGCTGAACATGAGTTATCGCTTTTGATATTTGTCGCCCGATTTCCAGAGGAATAAAGTTCTCATTAGAGGAATGGAAAAGGACGCAAAAAACACAATCATGCATGTAATGTTGCTTTAGCTATCAAAAAATACTGTAAATCTCCCAGAAAATATGTAAATTTGCCAAGTACGTTGTTCCTTTGAAGATGATGTTGCTAAGGGTGGACACGAGATTGCAGTTTTAGTGGCTGTAACATTGAAGTAACTCGGTCTTTGAATTAACTAATCTAACTATCTATCCATCCATCTATCCT